>NW_021028271.1:526086-536189 GCF_004153795.1 Camellia sinensis | reverse complement strand
TTTTTTTTTTTTTTTTTTTTTTTTTTTTTTTTTTTTTTTGGCAATTGGCACTTGTTGTTTTTTTTATTTTAAATAAAAAATATTTTTAGAATTTTTAAATTTTTTTATGAGCTTTTAATAAGATTTTGGGTTATGTGTTTGGTTATGAGTTTTAAGTTTTTGAATTAAATATCATATATCACATTATTCGTTTCAAACTCAATTCAAAACTCTTTTCAAAACTCATAACCAAATAAATTTTTCACACTCAAATTATAATTCCAAAACTCACAAACTCAAAATACAACTCTATTCTCAAATCATATTTAGAAAATTTTACCAAACGCTACCATGATTTTTTTCCTTTTTTTTTGACAAAATAAATTATTTTATTTAGAAAAAGCACAAAATCAAGAGAGTAATTCCCCTTAAAACTCCATCTCCACCATAGTTCTTACAAAATTGACTGTTGTGCCTCCTTACAACAGTGACTATAGGGGTGTAAAAATGGTCTGCGGCCTATTGGCGGCCCGAAGCCCACCCACGGCCCGAGATGGGCCTGACCCGTTTAGGCCCTCTTGGGCCTAGGCCTGAGCCCAGCTCGAGCCCCTAGGCTAGGGCCTAGGCCATCATTTTGAAGCCCGGCCCAGTCCGTGGCCCAGCCCATCGACCCGCTTAAGGCCTGGCCCGAAGCCCGGGCCGCCTAAGGTCCAGTGTATTTTTTAGTGGAAAATAATAAGCGTTTGGTAAAAAAAATTTAAAAATTTTAAAAAAAAAGACCAGGCCTGCCCAACCTCCTTTTCGGGCCACCTAACATTGCTCGAGGCTCGGCCCATTAGCCCGTCCAAGGCCCAAATACCCCTGGGCCTGGGCTTATTTTTTGGCTCATGGCCCGGCCTGGCCCAACCCGAATTTTGGCTGCAGCCCTCGAGGCTCAACATGGGCCGAGCGGGGCCAGATTTACATCCCTAAGTGACTATCGTGTTTTGTGACTATTATGCGGCTATAAGAACTTATTTTGTGACTCGTTTCAATAATTTGAATCATTTTTTTTAAATACAAATAATAGAATATATTTGTAAAAAATTAAGTTAATTGGATATCATTAACTCTTTCATCCACTCACATTTGTATTCAGTTTTATAATTCAAATCACATTTGTCATTTATTGTTTAGATGCAAATGCAATTCGATGAAATAGTTAACGATATCCAATCAATATGATTGTTTGCAAATATGTTCTAGTCAATATATTCTAAAAAATGAACGGTTTGAATTATCAAAACAGGTCCTGAAATGGGTCCATATATCTCCACAACAATTATTGTTGTGCCTCCCGCATAGCAGTCACCTCTTCTCCTAATTTTCAAGACTATATTTTGTAAGTCTTGTGGGACCTTATGATGGTGATTTGAATGGTTTATATGGTAGGTTTTGAAGAGAAAAACATATGTGCAAAAAAAATCAATTTGATCGAAGATCAATTGACACACTAATTAATCTTGTTTTGTTTTATAAAATTGATAGTAAATATAATTTTATTTAGGGTGATCTAAATAAATATACATTTTAATTTTTTATGAAAAGATGTGTAGAAAAATAGAGAGGTGATGTAATTCAAATAAGTGCACTTATGTAAATAAGTGCACTTATATTGTAGATGCCAAACAATTCATTTTATAAAATAAAATACAATAAATTAATGGGGCATTTACATGCAAGTTCCATTTTGTAAACTTATAATCCATTAAGTCCTATATAAAATTATTTGCTCCTTCAAGTTCCATTAATTTTTAATAGGCCAATTTACCCTTCCAAGACCTCCTCGCCAACCAGACACACACTCTCTCTCTCTCTCTCTCTCTCTCTCCTCCCCACAGACCCAGTCTCTGGTCTCCCCCGTATGACTCCTCCTTCCCCTCCGTCCAGAGCATCGTTGGCTCCAGCACCGACCTCGACCACGTCAACCTCACCGCCCAGAGCTTGGAGTGGCTTGACGATTCCACTGAAAACGAACTGAAACAGGTTTGAGAAAGCTTTGTGAGACTTGTCGGAGGATCTAGAGGCGGAAGAAGCATCGTCGTCGGAGACCTAGGGCTTTGACATCACCGATCTTGTTGAAGATCAGGAGCAGGATCGAATCGGGCAAGAGATCGAAATGGTCGATCTCGTCCGATGATGATGAAGTGTAGGGTTCTGGGTAGACTTTGGTGGTCAGATCTGGACGAACAGAAGACATCTGAACCAATATATATATATATATAGATAATTATGTATACATAACTATATAGACACACAGAGAGAGAGAAAGAGAGGGAGAGTGATGGGATTTGGGATAGTAATTGTGATGCCAAATTGAGAACCTTCTCAATTTATAATATTCTCAATTTTAATCATGAAAAAATTTCGAAAAATCTCAAAATTGATAATTATAAATTTTTTAGTTTTGATAGTTTTGATAATATTTTCAATTCATACTAGAAAAAAAAAAGAGAAATTTCCTAGTTGTGATAATTATAAATTGAGAACATTCTCAGTTTTGAAATTATGAACATTCTCAGTTTTGGGATTATAGAGTAAAACGTCTTTTTACCTGTGCATGGGACTTATTGGTTCAAAAATTGTTTGATAGGACCTAAGCTACCACCAAATGTGTAGATAGGACTTTTAGGTAATTAACTCTAAATTAGGTAAATTTATTGTTGTCTGATTAAACTATTCTTTTATATATATGAGCAATGTTAGGTGGCCCGAAAAGGAGGTTGGCTCAAATGGCTTGAATTTTATCTTGCCGGTCATCCGGCGAGGAGGCTGACAGCCGCAGTCGACAAAGGTGATCTAGTCGTCCAGGCGAACGACCGGCCAACACCCATTTGGGCTATTTGAGCCGCTCCTTTTCAGGCCACCAAGCATTTTTGTATATATATATATATATATATATATTTAAACTTATAAAATAAAGTACTCAAATCATTCTGATGAGACCACAAAACTGTCTTAACAGTTACGAAAGAAATTGAGCATGGAGAAAAACGAGCACCCTAAAGTCAAAACACCAAATTTTGTGTGTTTGGTTTACTTTGGAACCGTGAGTTTAATTAAAAAATTTAAAAACTTATAATTAAATATACAATTCAAAAGTTAATTTAAAAATTCATAATTAAACACACAATTTAAAATTCAATTCAAAATTATTTTCAAAACTCATAAATAAACAGTTTTCAAAACTCTTTTTAAAATTCTATTTATAAAAAAAAATCTTTTTTTTTTTAATTTTGTTCTTTAAAATTATTTTTTATTTTATATTTTTTTTGAACAAATATTTTGTTTATTTTTATTTTTGAAGACAAATATTTTTTATTTTTTATTTTTTATTTTTTCAAAAAAAATTATATCATTTTTTAAAAAAGTACAAAAAATATTTTAAAAAACTTAAATAGTTAAAAATAAAATAAAAAATAAAAATTATATATTTAAAATAAAAATAAAATTTTCTTAAACATTTTTAAATATTTAAAAATAAATAAATCTAAAAAATTTCAAAATACAACTCAAAACTTAAAATACAATTTAAATTTTTTTTCAAAACTCAAAATTCTTTTCAAAATTCATAATCAAACAAATTTTTTCTTTTTAAAACTCAAAATATAACTTAAAATTCAAAACATAACTATATAATCAAATTATGATTCTAAAATTAAATCAAATGAAACCGAGCTCCAATTCCTGAATTCTCTATAAATGAGGGTTCTATGAGTATAATCATGTGTTTTTGCCGAGAAGAGATGAGAGGTTACAGTCAAATCAAAATTCATTCTGGAGCACTAAAAAAGGTAGTGAAATCAATATATATATATATATATATATTAGATTCAGTTTATAGATGTGTCAAGAAAATTATTAATTGATATTTAGAAAATATTTAATTATCAACCAATTATATTTTTGACATATCACTAAGTTTATAAAGTAAATTTAATTTTTGAACCTGAATAACAATGTTAATTAAAATAATATACTCTCTTCATCCCAAAATAATAGTCTCAAAAAATTTAACTTTTTTGATACTATAATTATTGCACTTTAAAAGTATTAATTTTTCAAAATTACGCTATGCTAGTATATTTTTTTAAGAATATTAATTGTCATAATTGTACTTTTTATATTGTTAATGAATTTAAAAGAACATCAAAATAGGAAATTCATATTATTTTAGTTCTTGATTTTTGAAAAGGAACTAATATTTTAGAATAATAAAAAATAGAATAAGTAACTAATATTTTGGGACGAAAAGAGTATTATCTTTGAATTTATGCTTTTAGATGAACCTAAAAGATCATATTTAAGACACAATTCCCAATTATTAAAACAATCATTCACTACTATTCCAATACAAAAATGCTTGGGATCCCATAACTCCCAAAATGATGTGAACCAATCATGTATTTTTGTTTTTTATATATATTTTTTCTTACTGAACCAATCACAAGTAAGTGGGGATTGTGAAATTGTGTTTTTTTGGGATCTGTAACATTGTTGATTATAATATTCAAAGACAAATGTTAAAGAATGTTCTTGTATAATCTTATGATGGTGACACTTAAACATAATTAATGAGATATATACATCATTAGTAAAATATCACTCTTAAAATGTTAGTTCAAATATGAATTAAAACAAAAACAAAAAGAAAGTTTCATAGCAAAATTCTCTTTTATCCTATGCATGGTCATGCCAAAGTTTCAGTACACAACCTTCCTCTTGCTATCATGGACTCAAAAATTGAACAAGAATCAGCAAATACAAAATTCAAAAGACCTCAATGCCAACTTCATAAAAGGAATATACAATCTCATGTCACAAGATTTGTACAAAGATTACCAATGCCTTAGTAAATTTTGCCCAGCCCTTCCAGAGAGAAGGCGAAACTCCTGGAGGCTGTACAGCTGGTTCATGCATGTACATGGTGTACTAAATAGAAATTGAGCATGGTAAACACAAAAAGAAAAATACAAGCCATATAAAGATAGGATAAGAGAAAAAAAACAAAAAAACTACACAAGAATAAGGCGAGGTAATGGAAATTCTCTCTCCCACCCGCATAATGTGATTGTTCACTTATCAGAGGCTGTCCAGTTAGAAGAAACTTGTTCAAGATCATCAAATTCTATCATGCTCAACTTCATAATGGTCATGATGATTGGGACAGCAAGTGGAGCTTATAGGGGGCATGTTGCGGATGTTGATGTCAAGGGGAAGCAAGCGGTATTCCATATCAAGTTCTTTGAAAATTTTAATCATCTCTTCTGTCACGAAGGCTCTCTTTAACCACTTCTCAACCATGTCTTGGTGGTTCATACGATGCGTCAACCACGCTGATAGTTTCAGATCGTTTAACCCCACCAGGTCCATCGGTACCACCAACAACGAAGGATACCAGTGGTCCTTCTTGCTTTCAACATAACTGCATATGCAGCCACGAGGATTAATCAATCAAATTCATATTTATTAGAATTATTACATTCTCAATCTCAATGCATTGTCACTGCAAGTTCATTAACGTTCTAACAGTTGCCAAGACTATGGCACTGTCAATCGAAGAAATGTTCATGAAACTCAAAATATCAGTAATTGCTCTTCATTTCTAAAGTTTTTGGTCTTTATTTTATTATGGCTCAGGAATTCATCGAAGTGACCTGACTCTGACCTTAAGCTTGAGAAACCAACGGGGCAAAATTTTTACCTTTTAGATCCATCTAAACTAAGGCCTCGTTTGGGAACATACTATTTTAGTAATTTTTTAATTTTTTGGCTAAAATATAAGGTAAAAAAATTAGTATTTTAGAATGACTTTTTGATTTTTTACCAAAAGATGTGTAAAAATTAGAGAGAAAAGGGAATCATTGACTTTTTTATATAGGTTATAGGCTTTTTTATTTTCAATAATGATTTAGAGCTCTAAATAATGAGCTCTAAATCCACCACTAGTGAGGTGGAAATGAAATAAAAAAAAACAAAAACAAGGCACAGCACACACTGTGGCAGTGGAGTTAGTGGTTTCAAGCATTATTGTTTGAGTTTTTTAGTAATTTTTTGACTTTTAGCCTAAAAATGTTGCATGTCAAACGAGGCCTAAGTCTAGTCTAGACGGAGCGAAAAAGTAAAATAGTTAGACAACCTCGTTTGGGAACATGCTATTTTAACAACTTTTTAGCTTTTTGGCTAAAATATGGGGTAAAAAAAATTAGTATGTTTGGAATAAATTTTTGATTTTTTACGAAAAGATGTGCAAAAAGTAAAGAGAAAAAGAAATCTTTGACTTTTTGGTATAAATTATAGACTTTTTTATTTTTTAGAGACTTTTTGACACTTAGGCTAAAACTTTGCTAAAGATCAAAATCAGCCGAAAAATACAAAATTTATAAGCTGCAACCAAAAGAGATCTTACTCTTACTATTCATATTATGTGATCAAAACCGCACTTGCACTAGTAAAAAGAATAATACTAAAAGGAAGAAGAAAAAGAGAGCATGCTGAAAGAGGGGGGGAGATTGCCTTTCTATACCTTATTATTCTTTGCCTAATGATAGCAATCTTCTCTATTGGAGTTGCAATATGGACACAAAAATCAATTGAATCGCCCATGTCTGGACTACGATAGTAGTTACTGATAGGCTTTGTAGAAAGAATGCTATTCGGATATATAATCTTTTGGTTGTCTAATCTCAGAAAAACGGCAGTCAAGATATTCATCTCTTCAACTACCATCTGAAAGTCAAGGCATAGTACATACCAAAAGTCAAAATTGAATAAAGGGAAATGTAAAAGAAGGGGCATAAGCACGATTTCAAACAAAATATGATTATCATACCTGAACTCCATCAATCTCACACTGATCACCTACATCATATGGGTGCATCACAAACAAAAAGACAATGGCTTCAAATACAGTCTTGCAAGAGTTTCCAAATATGAATGCCACAACGACGATCTAAGAGCTTATGAGGAATAGAAATCTGCTGGTTGCAATTCCTAGTATGAAGAGAGAAACAACCGCTATAACGATGACAACTAGTACATTCACCATATGATGAAGTTTGTTGACAGCAGTTTTTGTATCATTAAGTGTCAAGGCAAGCGCTCTTCGTTCTCTAAAAGCATTAACCTAAAAGAATCAGGCATAACACATTATCATATTTGCATGATAGTTTTAAAGGCAAACAATATGTAAGCTGATGACAATACTCCTTGTTAAAATAAATAAATGAAACACTTTTACACAATTAATTAATCACAACAGTAAAACTATAAATAAAGAAGAAAATAATTTTACACAAATAAATGCACCATCTATTGCCAAGTTCTTACCACCCAGTTCTTCAGAGAAGACTGGCTTATTTTTTCACTTTCAGGTGAGCCTCCCAAAAGACTCATGGTCTTCAAAGCCTCATCTTCTAACATGAAACGCAGCACATCTTCTAGGTAGATGAACCTGCCAGAAAAAAATATTCAAGATCCTCCATGATGTGGAACTAAATCTTCACTCAACAAAAGGACTTTGTCATACTAAAATTCACATCATCGGATAAGTTTTGCCAACATTAACAATTAATATTCTTCCAAAATTGCTATCAGAATTTGAACTTCTTCGTAACTCTAATTATGTGGCCCTTCTTATCATCCTTTATTGTCATTGGTTCATTCTTCAAAGTGGTCATTACTCTGAGAAAGCTCACCCCTGCCTTTAGTCAAGAAAACCCTTTTTTACATCTTTCAACAAATCAATTGTTAATACTATAACCTTCGGTGTTCTTTTGACAACGAACAGCTCCATTACAAATGAACTAGAATCAATTGTGAGATTGTGAGCAGTCACTATTGTACTTCAATGTCCAAACCATGACATGTGAAAACAATCCTTTACTGAAGCATTTTTAAGGTCCATAAAAACTCAAGAAAACTAATGTGAAACCTAGACCACGTGAGGTACTTCATATATGCAAATTTCAAAAATCAAAAGTAACCATACTAAACCAGTACTCTAGCATATAGACCTTGATGGAGAAGAATTGAGAAAAAAAATTCATGTTGCCGATCCCATTTGACTGGAACACAAGGCCCAGTTTGGTTTGGTATACTAAATCAGTCTCTAGTTATTCAGCCAACATAGTTGTGACCTAGAAAGCACGGGTACGAATACGAGGTAAGGATATGATACGATACGGATACGGCGATACAACAAAATCTAAAAAAGTAGGATACGGGTACGACTAGGATACGTTTGTAAAAAATAAAAAATAAATAATTATTAGCAGTGAGTTACACATAAACTCAAGAATGTTGAGAAACCACAGTAACTTTATGATGCAACATACTAATCTTTAAGAATTATATATTAATTTAAGGCAGTAGCTAGTTTAGTTTTTAAATTTTCAATAAGTCTTGCAAATATTTCATTTCAATATCAAGTTTAATATGTTGATATTATAATATCAAAACAATCCACAACTTGACCCTATGCTTTTTCCTTTTGCACTAGTCAAAAATATTATATGCAAGTTTATTTGCTTATTTATTTATTAATATTTAATTTTACTATTGTTATATTATCTTATTAATCCTTACTTCTATGTAGTTATAGGGGACATGCATGATACAATGAAGATATGTCAATTTAATGAATTCTATTACTTTAGCTTACTATGTTATTTTTATAAAAAAAAACTAAGCAAAGTATTATAAAAATATTCTATTTATCCTCGCAATTATATTATATTATGATGTTATGCAAGAAATGATACAATTCTAATTTCGTAAAAGGAGTAATTCATGACTTGGAGCGTTTGATACTTCAAAATTAATTAAGAAGTATTCGATAATATGTGACTTGGAGCATCCGATACTTCAAAACTAAGTATCCGATACTTCAAAATTAATGAAAAATTAATTAAGAAATATCCGATACTTTTAATACGTATTTGATACGTATCCGTAAGTATTCAAGGAGTATCGGTAACCGATACGGATACGTCTTCCTATTTGAAGTATCCGTGCTTCATAGGGTTTAATATGTATGCCTTTTGTGAAGTCTAAAGATCAATTGATTAATGAATTTACTAAGGGTCTTAGTAGTAAGGTTTTCCAACTCATTTGCTGCAAGTTGGGCATGAGAGATATCTTTGCACTAACTTGAGAGGGAATGTTAAGTATTAGTGTCTAAGGGTAGTTATGTCCTTTGTTCCTTGAGTCTTTTATTATAATGTGTAAAGGAGAACCCTAATATGATTTGAGTATGTTAATAAACACAGTCGTTCTCTCTCTCTTTTCTTCTTCTCATTCTTTTCTTTCTCTCATGCAAATCTAACACTCATGTAAACACAATCTAAGCAATTAGTATTTAAAAGGGACTACAAGATTCAAGTTCGACCTCAATTTCAAAGGATGCACCCTAAGAAGCACGAATATGGACACGTGACATGACAATGACACATAAATTTTTGAAAAAATGTAAAACACGACATATGGGGCACATGTGCAAAACATATAATTTTTTATATTTATTCTGTCATATATAAGGACAAATAATTATTAGGATAAATTACAAATACACCCCCTGAGGTTTGATTAAAATACGAATCTCCCCTTGTGGTTCTGAAAATTACATTCCACCCCCTGAGGTTTCTAATTTCATAACAAATCGCCCCTTCTATTAATAAATCATCAAGTTAATTAACAATTTTTAATGATGTTAGAAATATGTTTCAATTAATAATTCAGGTAATTTTATTATTATATAAGAGAGCAATTATGAATTTCATTTTTTTAGTTAATCTTGTTAAATAAAAAATTCTAACAAGGGGCTACTTGTAATTTTTCAAACTACAAGGGGCAATCTGTACTTTAAGCAAATCTCAGGAGGTGTATTTGTAATTTACCCTAATTATTATATATCATATATATGTATATTTAAGTCAAAGATAATGGGTATGTTTGGTTTGGTTTTGAGAGAGTAGTTTTGAAAAATTGTTTTGGGAGAGAGTTTAGAAATTTTTTTGGTTTGTTTGGTTGTGTATTTTGAAAGTAGTTTTGGAGTTTGGAATGATTTGATATTTTGTTGTAATTGA
>NW_021028271.1:492954-525390 GCF_004153795.1 Camellia sinensis | reverse complement strand
TCGGCCCATCTGCTCACCCAGCTTCTGTCTCACCACTAATCCTCTCAATTTAGCGTAACACCAAGAATGGCCACAAAATACCCGATCAGGGTCCTGCCAAAAAGCCGTTTTGAAAGGCTATTCTGTATGCTGTCAAACGCCCTCAATCGGGCGCACAGAACATTCTGAAAACAAACTCAGGTGGAACCATGGGATCTCTAGAACCCGTTCAAAAACGGTACAATGTGAGGCATCTTGAACCTGTCCGGGCAGTGTCACAATCTCAAAACTGCGTCGGTGTACCCGTCCTCATGTTCGGGATGGACTTTACCCCCTGGGATTCTTGTGACAATCTTTTTCACAGCTTGCTCACTTCAACGCTGTAATGGTCTACCCTCGACTCAAAGGGAGAGTCCGACTGGGTTGATTGTGGCTTTTAGACAACTGGGGTAAGAGATTGGGGCGGAGCTGGCCCTGTGGAATGTCCGTGACCTTCTTGGACATATTGGATTGTCTCCCCGGGTATTGGATCTACCGGTGGGAGGGGAGCTTGATGCGAAAGGCAGGTATGCATCCGTTTTGCTGTTGGCAAATCTGGTGATATAGCTTTCTTGCTCTTGTCTGGTCGCCAATTGGTATGCTTTGCAGCTCTCATGTTTGCGGACAATTCAGCTTGGCCGGAATCCTTGCTAGCAGGGGCAAATGAGTGTGTCAATACTTCTTCCTTGGTACATCTGGCGCATTCTATCATGTGCCGATCCATCCTGATGTGTTCTGCTGATCCCATCTAAACATCGACTTGGCATTATCTATCCCTTCGCAGTAGATGGGAACTGAGACCAGGGTCAGCCTGAATTTTGTTTCACGCAGATGGTGGGGGTAGAATAAGTGGCCACTCGATATCTGTAACATGCTGACTCGGTGATTTAGCTGTCTGACTGACTCTTTTCTGCCTCTTGGCAAAGGAACAACTTGATATTGCCTTTGAACTTCGAATCTCTGACCCTTGACAAAGATCTATGCAGCACAAGTTCAATTGAGAACTACTTCACTTGGGTGCAATATGCGGGAGCCTTTTGGAAAGCTTATGGTTCCAGCGGACTACCCGATAAGCAAGAAGAGAAAACCATGCAGCATCTCACAGCCCGATTTTCACGAATAAACCCATACTAGAAGCAGAACTGAAATGACTGTGTGGCCTGAGCCTATCAGAATTACTGGCCCAAAAATCTGGCCGTGAAACTGATCACAACCTTTTTCTCAGGGTGAAGCTGAATGCCCAAAAGTACTCTGAATCTGGTGCATTTTGTTGAAACCGCTTGAGCACCGCAGGCCTGATGCCCTGGTCGGCCGATATCAACTATACTCACAACTAGGTGGGATTGGGTGGTCGGGCAGCAAGCTTTTGGGCCGCAGTTAAGGCCCTGTATGCCCATAAGCTTGTTAGACTGATAACACACATTTGCAATTCCTATACCGTGCAGAGGAACGCATGCTTACTCTAAAGCACATCAAAATGAACAAGTGGAGAGCCAGGAAACAGCACCGCTATGTTGGGGTAGGAGTTTCCCTGTCCTTAACTGTTTGTGTCAATATGTGCAGCTCGGGTTTCAACTTAGCACGCAGCGGTTTCGAAAACCTAGAATCGGGTAAGCAACCTGTCCTATCGGAGTTTTGGAATGGTGCACTACGGATTCCGAATTATATTGGGCATCCGTCTGGTCCGAGAATTGATTCGGCTAAATATCTAACAGGATATACTATCCAATGATAGGTCGATTCAGAAGACTGGGTTCATAAGGGTTGCGCCCCACCCGGTAGGCTGAGGCCTTCGTCGCACAATATTCATACAATACCCAAATCGAGATTACGACCCGTGATCTTGAGACGACGTGACAGGAGCCTAAGGAGAGCTTCTCAGAATTCGTGGCCCGCTGGAGGGCCAAGGCCTCAATGATGACCATTAGGCCAACGGATAAGGATCAAATACGGATGGTTGTGCGCAACCTCCAGCCCAAACTAATGCAGAAAATGATCGTGCTCCCCTTCCCTACCTTTTCAGATTTGCATGAGATGGGAGTACAGATCGAAGATGCCATGAAGCAGGGCCTGATTGACAATGACAGGGAGCAGCCCGGGAAAGCATTTTTTCGCAGTTCGAATGCGACCACTAGCGGTGATGCAGTTGCAAGATCTTCTGAAGTAGGCATGGTCACCGCCACCGCACCAAAAAAAACCACCCCATTCACCAGTGCATTCGGGAGCAGCTCACAAGCAGCCAAATATCCACCCTAAGCCAAGAAGGTTTTCACCCCACTTTATATGCCTTTGTCAAAGGCTCTAGGGGTTTTGATCAAGAAAGGGCATCTGAAGCCCCTGGAGCCGCAGCCATTACCAAAGAACCTCCCTCTCTCACACAACCCAGCCGACTACTGTGCCTTCCATCAGCGAGCTGGCCATGACACTGACATGTGCTTTCGTCTCCGCCACGAAATACAAGATCTGATCGACAACGGGGTCATCGTCGCACCAAGTCCTGCAAAGTCTATCGACACTTGATCAGTGAACTTGGGGGATAATGTGATGTGATTGGGGGGATGAACCACCTGCGGGCAGTGCTCAGTTTACTCCAGATATGGCGTATGGCAGGAACCGTTTTGAGTAGTTGGCGAATGCTACATTCTGACTTGGGTATTGAGTCAGTCTTGTTGTTTTGTTTTGAGTCTGTCCTTTTGTTTTGAGTCAGTCTTTTCATACTGAGTTAGTTGAGGTCTGTCTTGTCGTATTGAGTCAGTTCTGTTGTATAGGAGCCGGGTGATCTCAGGGGTGTTACCTCGGACGTCACTGTTTTGTTTCGTGTTTGTCTTTTTGCTTTCTTTGAGTCTGTTTCTGCCGAGGAGCCAGTTGTGCCAACAGATCTCAATGAAACAGCAGTGATTTTCACACTCTCGTGTTCGCTTCTGCCGTGTGCCAGTTGTGCCAGAAATTCTAAATGAGATGGCAGTATTTGACAAGAAGCTGTGTCTTTTCTGTGCCTTGAATTCATTGCATCGACCTAAGTTTTCCAAAACTTTTTGAACACTGCGGTGAAAACGAAGAGGAAGGAATTCCTCGGATTTTGCAAAATTTTGATCAATTGAGAGAAAGAGAGGCGTGCTAAGCCCCTTAATGAATGAAATCATGCTTGTTAGTGTGAGTACTGGGAAGGATCCTGGCTTGATCCAGATTGGTTCCACACAGTCTTCAACGCGAGCGACTGGTCGCTTTCTTAAAAGATTTCAAAAAAATGTTTTGCGCGGTCCTGCGAAGACCTGTGTAGAATCGCTCTTGAGATTGTGCAACTTAGGATCGCTCTCAGCCTCGAGACTCGACCCATCTACTTTCAAAACCTTGAACTCGAATTCAGAACGTTCAACGATCAACTACAATGTGAGGCCTGAGTGGCTAGATTCGAAGCAGCCCATGAATTAGCGGCAAGAAAATCAGATCAAGAAGACCAGATGTCACCAAAAACAGCTTGCAAAGCTAGGTCGGAAGCACCCTTCGAACTAGGGGCAAAGATGTCAGATGTGCTCGAAGAGCCGAAGACGAGTCCTCTTGCAAATCAACAGCCACTCTCTTGGATACGGATGACTTCAAAACCCTACAACCATTTGGCATGGACCAAGCTACACTTTTACCCTTTGAGAGGCTCGCTGGGTCGAAAACCCAGAAGGGCGACCCAGGCAAAAGTTAGAGCGAGACAAAAAATGCAAAAAGAAAAGAAAAAGAAAAAGAAAAATGCAAAAAAAAAAGAAGAAAAAGGAATGAAAAGAATATAAAAATAAAAAATAAAAAGTAAAATAAAGAAAGAAGAACAAAGCTCGCAAGGTCGAAAACCCGCGACGGGCGCCTTGGCAAAAGTTAGAGCCTAAAAAGGAGAGGTTAATACCCGAGTGTACCTTAACCCCGAACTACGTAAGGCTTGATTCCCATCTTTGGGATACGTAGGCAACTTCATTCTGAAGTCCAGCCGTAAAACACTTCAAATTCGACTGTGTCCATGCGATGGTTCTGGTCATCTTTGTCTTCTTTGTATCTGAGGATTTGGTTGTGTTCGTTACTCTGAGGACTGCCTACAATACGCTGCGGTGCTGTCCAAACAAGGGGCAACTTTCCGTTGCCATTCAATGCGCCGCGGTGCCGTTCAAACAAGGGGCAACTTTCCGTTGCTGTGCGGTGTCCTTCAGGAAAGGGGCAATTTTCCTTCGGATCTGAGGTTGTGCATCTCAAGGGTAGGTTCCGTGCTCGTTCAGCAGTGACCGTTTGGGAAATAGTTTTTGAGAATTTTTACTGAGGTTGACTAATCTTCTCGAAAAGTATTCCATTTTCAAAACTGGACCATTTCTTGGACCCAAAAGAGGAAAATTTTCAGTGCTCATGGCCTGACTTGCATGATTTTACATCAGAAAATTGAACAAGCATGTTAATCTAACTCTCATTTTGGTCAAAATTTTTTAGGAGAAAACTAAAACCAAAAAAATGGTCAAAATGATGAACTAGGGGCACAGTTGAGTCAGGCTTCCTGTCTTTCCCATTGTCAACATACTTGCCAAGAAGGGCACTCTACCTGCCAGAATAGGGCACAACTGAAGTTAACAACAATGGGCTGAAAGCTCTCTCATCATCCAAGCAACGAGGTATCAAGCCAAGTGCGAACCACGAACCAGAATGGGACAAGATATTCCACTCCCTTATCTGGATAGATCTGATCATGTCCGAACTCCCCAACAAAGCATCGTCAACCGATGTCAGCTGCAGATTTGCTACACACCCAATTGTAGCACAGCCCTTCTGTGGAAGAAACTCACTATTGTGAACAAGAAGAAGAATCTGGTAGAATACCGGGGGCAAGAGCCCACAACTTCCTGCTTATCCATCAACCACCCAGGGGAGGGATAACAAAATGAGAGATTGAAGAATAGAGAGGTGTGCGCTGAGAGAAGAAGTGAGGAAAGGGCTTTTTCAGAAAAACAGAGCCTGAGGGCCGAGTGATGTGAGAGACACAAATGAGAAAGGGTGGGAAACAATATCCGGAGAAACTGGCTCCTCGCGATCTGAGAGGTCTGTCGTCTTTGTAATACATCTGTGTGTCGTGTCTTTTGTTTTGTTTATCTCGATTTCTGCTTTGAGTCGTCTCGAGCGTGTCTCGTTGTGTTTAGGTTGTTTACCTTTTTGTCTTTCGTTGTTGAGTCTTTTTCGCTGTGTTCAGTTGTAGGCTCAATACCCGGTTAAGAACTCATTTCTTAATTTCAAAACTAAAATCGTTTTGTACTCAGAGTGCTGTGCCATTCTTCATGATTGTGCAAAACAAGATTCATTCTTTCGTAAAACCGCACGGTTCAACCCAAGTCATGTGAGAACAGTAAAATCAAGATCTATCTGAAGCTATATAGGTTCCAGGCTGCGAAGCAAAAGAAAAGAGGGAAAATTGGAGCATTTGAGTTTGTTTCAGTTTCCGTGATTATACTCTCCGTTATTATACTCCAGATGTACCTCTTCAGGCCTTGTCAATGCTTCGAAGTATGAGTGTGCCTCTACTCCCAAACTCAAGCCTACTTCAATTCCAGAATGGCAATCGAAGTGCTCCCTCAGAAAACCAGCCCCTGCCAGATGCATCTTGGCTGTGTTTGCAATGAGTTCCTAGGAGACCAACTGCGACAGTGGAAACTAGAGTTCGAACGGCTATTGCCTAGAACGCAAGGGTTCGGAATTTTCGAGACTAAAGTCTGGTTTAAATACCCAGGGGTCTATCCTCGGCTTGAAATCTGTATGGCAGCCCCATAGATTGAGATAGCATGTGAATGCGCCTCGATTCTGGATACTGAATCAACCTAGTCTGTCACCCCGTTGGAGAATAGGGAAAGTTGAAGTTAGAGCCTAAAAAGGAGAGGTTAATACCCGAGTGTACCTTAACCCCGAACTACGTAAGGCTTGATTCCCATGTTTGGGATACGTAGGCAACTTCATTCTGAAGTCCAGCCGTAAAACACTTCAAACTCAATCGTGTCCATGTAATGGTTCTGATAATCTTTGCCTTCTCTATATCTGAGAGTCTCAACACCTGAAAATGGTTTCCCCCAAATAGGGTGAGCCAAGGTTTTCTCTTGCGTGTGATACGCTGAGAAATTTATCTTTCCTCCCTTGCATGTGATATGCTGAGAGGTTTTCTCTTGCGTGTGATACGCTGAGAAATTTCCGTTTTCTCTCTTGCATGTGATATGCTGAGAGGTTTTCTCTTGCGTGTGATACGCTGAGAAATTTCCGTTTTCTCTCTTGCATGTGATATGCTGAGAGGTTTTCTCTTGCGTGTGATACGCTGAGAAATTTCCGTTTTCTCTCTTGCATGTGATATGCTGAGAGGTTTTCTCTTGCGTGTGATACGCTGAGAAATTTCCGTTTTCTCTCTTGCATGTGATATGCTGAGAGGTTTTCTCTTGCGTGTGATACGCTGAGAAATTTCCGTTTTCTCTCTTGCATGTGATATGCTGAGAGGTTTTCTCTTGCGTGTGATACGCTGAGAAATTTCCGTTTTCTCTCTTGCATGTGATATGCTGAGAGGTTTTCTCTTGCGTGTGATACGCTGAGAAATTTCCGTTTTCTCTCTTGCATGTGATATGCTGAGAGGTTTTCTCTTGCGTGTGATACGCTGAGAAATTTCCGTTTTCTCTCTTGCATGTGATATGCTGAGAGGTTTTCTCTTGCGTGTGATACGCTGAGAAATTTCCGTTTTCTCTCTTGCATGTGATATGCTGAGAGGTTTTCTCTTGCGTGTGATACGCTGAGAAATTTCCAGTTTTTCTCTTGCATGTGATATGCTGAGTGGTTTTCTCTTGCGTGTGATATGCTGAGAGGTTTTCTTTTGCGTGTGATACGCTGAGAAGTTTACCTTCCCTCTTTTGCGTGTTATATGCTGAGAGGTTTTCTCTTGTGTGTGATACGCTGAGAAGTTTACCTTCCCTCTTTTGCGTGTTATATGCTGAGAGGTTTTCTCTTGTGTGTGATACGCTGAGAAGTTTACCTTCCCTCTTTTGCGTGTTATATGCTGAGAGGTTTTCTCTTGTGTAGTTCCGGTGTTCATTCATACCTTTTCTCTCTTGCATGTGATATGCTGAGAGGTTTTCTCTTGCGTGTAATACGTTAAGAAATTTATCTTTCCTCCCTTGCATGTGATATGCTGAGAGGTTTTCTCTTGCGTGTGATACGCTGAGAAATTTGCCTTTCCTCTCCTGCATGTGATATGCTGAGAGGTTTTCTCTTGCGTGTGATACGCTGAGGAATTTGCCTTTCTTCTCTTGCGTGTGATACGCTGAGAAGTTTACATTTCCTCTTTTGCGTGTGATACACTGAGAGGTTTACCTTCTTCCTCTCCTATGTGTGATACGCGGAGAGATGTTGTGTGTAAGATTCCGGGTATTCTCAGTAGTCGCTTTTAGCCTTCTCCGCGTGAGATGCAGTGATAATTGCATAATTTTCTTACATCCTTTCTACATGAAATGTAGTTAGATTTGTATTCACTTGCTTAAAACTGTTGCATGGTATGCTTCATTACAGCTGTCTTTGCATGATCATAAGTTATGTTCAGCTTCTTGCATTGGCAGTTGCGTTTTGCCCCTGCCTGCGGGCACATCTGTGTTATTTTGTATGTTTGTCTAAGTCTTCGGCCTTGTCAAAAATGGGTCGTCTCTGGGCTTTGACTTTCACTCCCGTCACTTATGACTTTCGAGTTCTGTCAAAGAGGGGCAACTGTAGACACCCCATTTTTGACCGACCTTGAGACTCAGACGTCACCAGTTGAGCGCTCAGTGATATTGCATATTGTGCTCGTTCAGAAGTTTCAGAGTCTCGGCTGCGAGCCTTGCCTCCGGACTTCCGGACTCTTTTGTGCTTTGCCTCGGTTTGTGAACCAGGCTCCGTTTTCTCTGTTTTCTCTTCCCGAAGGAAGGGAGAGGTCTCGTAGATCATCTCTCAGTGGCCGTAGGCTACGTTTCGTGGTCGTAGACCATTTTGCCCGTTTGGAGTCCGGTTTCCGGTTTTTCGGAGCCGTTAGCCGTGTGCCTCGGTTCGAGACCGCTTAACCACCTCCGTTTGCTCCAGTTTTTGGCATGCATCTTATTTACTCCCTTTTGAGGGACACTGCGGTCCAAGAGACTGACTTCGTGGTCGAACACCACTCCCGGTGCCTAACAGTCAGTTTTCGGGGCCCCGGACCGCGCGTTCCGGCCCCCGAACCTTCATTTTGCATCGGTTTTGGTTCATTTTTGGCAGGGACCTCTGTTTCATTGCTAGGAAGGTCATAGAAGGATGGGAGGCCAGTGATTGTTCTGTCAGCCAACTTTATCCCTTCATCGCCCTCCGTCGCCCGATTTTTCTCACTTCAAAGCCAATGTTGACCACCCTTGGTCCATTTTCTTGCACCCTAAACCTCATATTTGTGATGTACACATCTGGGAGGCCACTAATATTTGGTGGCCGGCCAGTAATTGCTTTTGAACCTTTTGAACCCCTTTGAAAAGTGGGTTGTTCACTCTCCTGGTTCACTTTCTCCAGTTTTTTATCACAGGGTTGTGTTGTGCACACATGGGAGGCCCTCTTTCTGTGGTGGCTGGCCACTAATCTTGATTGACCCTTTTGACCCTTGGCTGGCCGGCCATGGGGAGAGTCGGCCGGCCACCTTCAACCTCAATAACCAGCCGGCCTTGCTCCTTGCTGCAAGTACATTTCAAATATGCATCTCTTTTCCCCCCAGATTTTGTATCCGGGGGGCCAACTTTTTGGGGGGAAACTTGAATTCATTTCCCCCCCATTTTTCCCCCCTATTCTCCCAATCTTTTGCCTATAAAACCAGCTTCCCAGCTCTGGTTTAAGGGTTAGAAAAATTGCCTTTGAGCTCCCATATTGTATCTCTCTCCCTCTACACTTCCAAGCTTCAAACCTCTCAAGTCCTACACTCATTTCTATACCACCACCTAACACCACACCACCACTCCATTCCAGCAGCTTGGAGGGCCATCTCAGAGCTTTGGAGGCACCTTTTCTCAAGCCAAAAGGCTGCTAAAGTTTGGTCTTCAAGGGTGAGCAACATTTCCCCTCTTTTAAGCTTATTTTTGTATCATTTCTAAGCCATACTTGCTTGCATATTTGGGCTCCGACTCTAACTGAAAATAGTCATGTTTTGATGTATTTTTCATGTTTTTTTTAGGATCCTTCCATGTTTAACATCCCTAGCTACCACTTGCTTCATTACCCTTCTTGTGTAGTATTTTTGACCTACATGTAAAATGTTTTGAGCTCTATCATAAACTGTAAAGTGGCTTATTTTGAGCCCTTCTCAAACATTGTTGAAGGGCTCATCACTGTTTGAGGCTTCCATTTTCCACTTGCCTTTATATCCCTCTTTTGGCCTTATTTTTGCATGATTTGTTAGCCCTTTGTGCTTATATTTTTGGGCTTTGGTCTGAACTGTAAATAGCCTTATTTTGACCCCCTATTCATGTTTTATTAAGGGTATTTTTCTGTTTGAGGTTCCATTCTTGTTCTTTGTGTTTAAACCTCTTTTTAGGCCTTGTTTTGCATAGTATTTTAGGCTTGCATGTGCACTGTTTTGGGTTTGATCATAAACTGTAAAATGCCATTTTTTGGGTCCCTCTTCAACATTGTTTAAGGGCCCTCTCTTGTTTGAGGCCAGAAGCCATGACTTGCTTCTTTATCTCACATTTAGGGCCATTTTTGCATATCGGTTTAGCCCTATTTACGTTCACTGTTTGGCCTTGATTAAAACTGTAAATATGCTTGTTTTGGGACTGCCTTGAATCTTTATTCACACTTCATGTTCAAATAGTGCATGTTTTGTATAGCTATAGGTCATTGCGCATGCCTAGTTTTGCATTTGGTCTCATTTCATGCATCGGGTGCCATATTGCCATGTTTGGGGCTGTTTTGCATCTTGTTTTTGCTACTGAAATTTGCATGCTAGTATGCCATATTCCATGCCTTGCCATGTCTTGTTAAAGTGGCATTTGGTGCCTTAGATCGGTCCTCGATTTGCGTGCATGCGTGCACGCATCTCGAGTGTCTCATTTTCATCTAATGGCTACTGATGTGAGTGTGGCTAGGTCCACTTGTGTTGGGTAAGTCCATTATGCATTGTGTATGCCATTTTATTTCATACATTGTGTATGCTAGGTTGTATGTTAGCGCATTGTGTATGTCATGTTACCTCGTGCATCGTGTATGCATTTCATAGCATTGTGCATGCTAGTTGTATATTAGTTGCATTCATGCATGTCATGCATATTGCATTATGCTTGGGATAGGAGTTAGCCCGAGCACGGGAAACGAGGGACGTTTCGTACTTCGAGTGGCGGAACGTGTCTCAATTCCCAGTCACCGACACTCCGGATTATCCATGATGGAGTTTAGGTTTTGTTGTGTTTATATGTGCATTCATTTCATACTGAGTCGTGCATTCGACTCCTCGGCCATTATGCATCGATATGCGTGATTGGTGGCACGAGGATCGAGGACTACACTCCCGAAGAGTAGTCATCATACATATTGAAAATACTTTGTCATGCCCCTTTCTTGCTCTCTGTTACAGAAAATCAAGAGTCGACAGCCTTCCGAAGCTTGGTACGCATTCCAAGAACAATTGCAAACAGAGGCTAATTGGGGCATCGCAATGGATTTCCGCACAAAGCAACCCGGACATGATCATTCATCATCCGAAGCAGCGGCGAGGCAGTCCCTAGCTTGCATGCTAGTTTACAGCTTACCTAGTTTAATTTTTTAATTAATTAGAATTTTGTAATTATTTGGACTGTAATATTTATTCGGGATGTAATATTATTTATTCGGACCCTCTGCGCGAGGGCAATGTTGTAATAAGTGTGCGTGAGTGTGATGTATGTCTTCCAACCCCACGTCTTTCTCCCTTTTATTTACCAGCTTATGATGGTTAAATTAGGGATATTTCAATTAGCATACAGTATAATA
The DNA here is from genome assembly GCF_004153795.1 of Camellia sinensis. Taxonomy (NCBI): domain Eukaryota; kingdom Viridiplantae; phylum Streptophyta; class Magnoliopsida; order Ericales; family Theaceae; genus Camellia; species Camellia sinensis. The sequence goes on along the minus strand of NW_021028271.1, from coordinate 514,377 downwards.
GCATGTTTGCATTCATTCATCTTCTTGATGCACCGGGCTCGGCGCATCATACTAACTGCATTGTATTTTCAATTCCAAGTTGAATAATGTTAGCTGTAGCATTTCATATGCCATGTTTAGAATAGCCGAGCCTGCTATAGTTGCATTTTGCATGTGTTGCATTAGGCATTTCTGTAAGTTAGGATCATGCATGGATTTCTAACCTAGCTTCTGTTTTGGCTTGAGTACTCGGTGAGTTTTATGCTTTAGCATCCTTACATGTGTGTGAGTGACTGCCATGAATAGCATGCTTACCATGAGGCTATATCTTATGTGATATAACTGCCTGAATGCCTGTGGGTGAAGGTTGGGTTATTTGAATTGAACAATTCATCAAATGTGTGTTTTAAGCCCACTAGATAGTGGCAAAATCATGTTTTTCTAAGCCCACCCGAGGGTGGCAAATCCACGTTTAGCCTACTTGCGTAGCACCATCAAACCACTTTAAAAAATAAACATGAAATGTTTTGTTCCAATTCAGGCGATCCAGTCTATACTTGTATGCTGTGCGCATCACATAATAAATCTAGGCTAATAACAGAATAAGAACACACAATGTTTTCAAAACTTGATATCATGGTTAGTAGAGGCCGATGTTTGATCGGGCGAGCGGGGATGCTCACGAAGTGACCTTCCCCAATCGTACCCAAGTCCGAGCCGAGGCAACTTGGTGATGACGGACACGTGGCCTTGGCAACGAGTTAGGGTTTCTCTAAATTTTCCAAAATAAAATATTTAGGTGGCGACTCTGTATCTGGCAAAGCAGTCCATATTTGGCACTTCTTTCAAAATCTTTTTCTCAAAACGATTTGCCGGATTTGGACTCTTTGGTTCAGATTACGAACCGTGACAATTTGAGAGTCCGAACTGTAGTGAACCCCAAATGAACAGAACGGGACTCGTTCCTTCCCGGGCGTTCGGGACGTCTACAGTATGCCATCTCATTTGCATCGTGTTTGGGATAGGAGTTAGCCCAAGCACGAAGAACGAGGTACGTTTCGTACTCCGAAGTGAACGTGTCTCAATTCCCTGTGCCGACACTCCGGATTACCCATGATGAAGTTTAGGTCTTGTTTGTTTTCATGTGCATTATTTCATATTGAGTCGTGCAATTCGACTCCTCGGCCATGATGCATCGATATGCGTGATTGGTGGGCAGGATCGAGGACTACACTCCTTGAAGAGTAGTCTGCATACATATGTGAAAATACTTTGCCATGCCCTTTATTGCTCTCTTTGCAGTAAATCAGAAATCAGCGGTGTTCTGGAGCGTTGCGCAATATTCCAAGAACAATTGCAAACAGAGGCAAACTGGGGCATCGTAATGGATTTCTGCGCAAGGCAACTCAAGCATGCATCATTCATCATTTGGAACAGAGTTAGGCAGTCCATGGATTTGCTGCTAATTTACCTGCTTTCTTAGATTAATTTGTTAATTAATTAGGATTTGTATTTATTTGGACTGTACTATTTATTCGAACTGTATATTATTTATTCGGACCCTCCGAGCGAGGGCACAACTGTAATAAGTGTGCGTGCGTGTGATGTATGTCTTTCAACCCCACGTCTTTCTCCCTTTTATTTACCAGCTTATGATGGTTAGATTAGGGCATGTTTCAATTAACATAAGATGATAGCATGTTTGATTCATTCATTTGTTTTGCATGCACCGGCTCGGCGCATCATACTAACTGCATTTGTATTTCAATTCCGAGCTGAATACTTGTTAGTTGTAGCATTTCACATGCCATCTTTAGAATAGCCGAGCCTATCTTAGTTGCATTTTGCATGTGTTGCGTTAGGCATTTCTGTATAGTTAGGACCATGCATGGATTTCTAATTAGCTTTGTGTGTTGGCTTGGAGTACTCGGTAAGTGGTTATGCTTTAGCATTCTTGCACGCGTGTGAGTGACTGCCATGATACCATGCTTTACCATGAGGCTATTTGCTTATATGATATAACTGCCCGAATGCCTTGGGTGAAGGTTGGGTTTTTGAATTGGAATAATGCATTGACTGTGAGTTTTAAGCCCACTAGATAGTGGCAAAACCATCTTTTCTAAGCCCACCCGAGAGTGGCAAAATCTGCATTTCAAGCCTACTTGCGAGTAGCAAACCACTTTCAAAAACCAAAATGAAATGTTTTGTTCCAATTTAGGCGATCCAGTCTATACTTGTATGCTGTGCGGATCACATAGTAAATCTAGGCTAATAACCAGAATAAGACGCATAATGTTTTCAAAACTAGATATCATGGTTAGCAAGAGGCCGATCTTTGATTGGGCGAGCGGGGTGCTCACGAAGTGACCTTCCCCAATTGTACCAAGTCCCGAGCCGAGGCAACTTTGGTGATGACGGACACGTGGCCTTAGGCAATGAGTCAGGGTTTCCTAAATTCCCCCAAAATAAATATTTAGGTGGCGACTTTGTATCTGGCAAAGTAGTCCATGTTTGGCACTTTTTTCTAAAAAATCTGTTTTCCAAAACGATTTGTCGGATTTGGACTCTTTGATGAGTTATCGGTCTTGCATTGCACTCTGCAAGATTAGATACAAGACCGTGACACAAATTGAGTCCGAACTGTAGTGATGCCCGAGGGCGTGTCTACAATGGCACATTTACTTGAGGAGGTCCCACTTTTCAGTCATCCACATTGGGCCGACAGCATATGGGAGCATCCAGTATGCAATAATGTTTGTTGGACTTTACGCTTACAATTAAAATACCCTACATTTTGTTTTATATTACGTGATAATGCTATTATTTAAACTAGCCATTCTGTTATGCAGGACGAGGCACGAACAGTGTTGACATGCCGCTGAGCAAATTCTGGCCTGTGGGAGCATCTGTTGGACCATAGAGTCTTGCAGTATATACTACGCGCAGGATTCTATGGTGTCTACCGTATCGGGCATATTAGATTAGACCACCCACTCATCACTATTCTGGTCGAGAGGTGGAGCACAGAGACTTATACATTCCATTTCTCGATCGGAGAGGCCAACGTCACATTGCATGACGAATCTGTCCTATATGGTCTACGGATTGATGGGCGAGCAGTTACTGGTGTTGACCCATCATTGACAAGGAAGCAGTGAATAGCTCTATGTGGTGAGCTATTAGGAGTAACACCTACACCTGTAGACTTACAGGCAGGTAGAGTGAGGATGAGGTGGCTGGTCGAGTAGTTTGGTCCTTTTCCAGATCAGGCTCCAGATGAGTTGGTACAGCAGCATTCCCGAGCATATATTATGTGGCTTATTGGGGGGGTACTTCTCCCTGATTAGTCACAGAGCCTGCTCAAGCTTATGTACTTGCCACTACTAAGAGACATTGACGAGATCGGCCAGTACAGCTGGGGTGCTGTGGCTTTGGCATGCTTGTATAGGATGCTACGCCGAGCAGCTCAGGTGGGTGCGAAGGAGATCGGAGGACCACTTGTCTTGCTACAAGCTAGTAAGAATTTTATTACATGTCAATTCATATTGTATAACATATATCAGTATTGTAATTGCGTTTAAACTATTGCAGATTTGGGCGTGGGAGAGATTCATTCGCATTGCCCCGTCTACGTGGCAAGTGGTTGCTCCTGGTGAGCTTCCCATGGGCCAAGGAGACATGCAGTTGCCACCCAGACCTTGAGGTAGCCGGTGGAGGGTTGTCTTCAGCCACGTGGTCGTATCGACCCACGTAGTCGTCATTTATAGAGATCAGTTCGACCGGATGATCGAAGGCGAGGTATGAAATTTTGCTCTCAATTTTAGTTGTCTTGTTCATTGTATATGTTTTGAGTTCACGAGTGAATTTTAATATACTTGTCGTTACTGTAGCTTATCTGGCAGCTTTATGTTGGGGTCCTCCGTACGCTCCCAAACTACTACCAACTAGGTCAGGAGATATAGATGGCGAGAGTGCCACTTATTTGTTTTGACGTGGTTGAGTGGCATCTCTCCGATCATGTCCTCCGACAGTTTGGTCGGGTCCAGTCCATGCCGGATCGGTTCGACACCAAGTGGCGGTTGCATGTGACTGATAGGCGTGGCCGAGCTGGCACTAACTGGAGTTTGTTTTATATGCAATATATACAGCTATGGGATGCCCGTCGAGACAGTATTGCTGACTGGAGCAATGAGGTGCTCCCCTCTTCCGACCCTTACATGTTGTGGTATCGGCAACATACACGCCTATTAGTTGGTAATCCGAGCCACCTGTCTGAGTCCGGATATCAGGGAGTTGGACCTTCTCTTGAGGCATTGGTAAGTATCATAGTATGTGTCAGATAATTATTAAGATCATAATCAATTTACTTTCAGTCAACTATAGCCTAATACACCCGAATTTTTGTTCAAGTGGTTGGAGCTGGGAGGTCATATCACTTCGCTGAGGACGCCCTTTTCAGACGTGATGGACAGCATGCCTTGCAGACCATTGTAGAGATTCAAGACTTATTGTACGAGGAGATCTAGTATGCCCATCGGGGAGATCGTCTGCATTTTGGCCATTACGGTGTACACAGTGCCGCAACTGCTCCAGACACATCAGTGCCTTCCACTTCAGCGCCGACCATATCAGATCCTTGGACATCAGTCACCCCACCGCATGCTACCCCATACATATCTCCAGATTCCCTCCACGTATATCCTACCCTGCATACTGGCATACCTTATGTAACTGACCCTGATTGGACACCGCCCCGATACATGCATAGCATTATTACCCCACCCACCCAGTTACCACCACCACACAATTCAGGTGTGTGTAGTGTTGGAGTTGATACATGTACATCACATACTCTCACACTACATACACCTACTTTTGTAAGGCTAGTTCGACCGCGACCATGAGTACACATGATGCAGTTCTCACTGACATCTCTCACGTTCAGGATGAGGCCCATATTGAGCCCCCCCAGAGCGCGAGGGAGAAGCCGAGGTTATGGTCATGGCGGACGTCGTGGCCGAGGTCGGGGTGCGGGTAGAGGCAGAGGTCGAGGCCCAGCTGCAGATCGTTATACAGTTGCACCAGATGAGGGAGTTTCATAACTTACAACAGTATCCAATGTTGGGCCAGAGAGAGGATCAAGGGCAGCACAGGCAAGAGAGGGTGGGTCACAGTCACAAGCTCCACAGACAGTCAGTGGAGGGCCACATGCAGGGGAAGCAGTGCTACATGATACGCATTTACGATTGGGGAAGCCACATATTCTGAGAGTCTAAGGCAGGAGATCAAGGAGGGAGGTTCACGGTCGAGGTCGTGGGACTGGGGGCAGGTTAGGGCATTAGAGGGTGCGATATGGAGTGTATAGTTTATAGTTTTTGTTATAGTTTTTGTAAATCAAATTTGTACAGAGGATCTAAACGTGCTATATTTATTTATTCGAAAAAAGAATTTTACAATTTTTTATTCTTACTTATTTTAAAGATTTCCTAAATACTGCAAATATTCAAATCTTGATGTCACAATGGGTTTAAACAGGGTGATTATATACATAAGAGATTGAAGTTGTGCTGCATTTGGTACCATGTGGATTTTCGTTTTACAATAATAAACTATATAACTTTTTATACAGTTTTTTTTTTAAATTTAAGTATATAATTATTTCTTTACAAAAAACACAAAATAAATAAATACATAAATTTTATTTCTTACTTTGTACTTTTTTCCCCAAAGAATTTGATAACATAATGGAAAATTTAAAAACACTTTTTTTTTTGAAATACACACACAAATTTCAGATTACATAAAACTACCCTAAAAAAAGGTACAGAACCTGATAATATAATAGAAATTTTAGGAATATTGATTTTTTTAAACAACGTGCGCACACACACACATACAACATTGAAAAAACAAACACACAATTTTTTTATGATCTTCTTTTTTTCCCCAAAAAAAAGCATAAAGAAAGAATGAAAAAAAAAAAGTTCTTGAATACTTGAATAGTCTTTCTCCACAAAAAAAAAAAAGAAAAAAAAAAGAAACAAATTTTAGTTTTTCAATAGAGTGAAGATGATGAACTGTGGAACTTACACAACAGTTTCTTATAAATTTAAAATATAAAATTAAAAAAAAAAAGAGAGAGAGAAGATGGTGAAACGTGGAACTGCACATCAGTTTCTAAAATGTGCGAAGTGGAAAAGTGGAAGTTATTTATTGAGTTAGTAATTTACGATTTTACCCAAAATTACAATTTGATATAAGTTTTAAAATAATAGATTATTTAACAAGTTATGGTCATTTTAGGGAAAATAGAAAAAAAATTTGTAAGCCAGGCTTCAGATTCATGACACCAAAATTGGTGTTCCCTTTTAATAATAGAATAGATTAATCCTTCAACTAGACCCAAATTCTGTAATAATAAATAGTTTCTCTAGCACCCAAATTCTGTAATTTGCTAACCCCATATTCCTTCATTCCCATCATCACTGTGGCCCTCTTCACTCGAAGAACCCCAACTCCCTCTACTGGACCCTCAGCCATTTGCCTTTGACGTTGTGTCGTTCCCCAAAATCTGATGTTTGTCAACAGCCCACTCGTTGCCACCATTGGACTGACTATTTTTATTACAACTCCAGATATTAGTGGGTGACTCATTCTCAAGCCTGGTTTAAGATTGTATTTCAACTTTACTCCCCTCAGTATTTGAAGAACCCCAAACAGTAGAAGTTTTTGACTGAGGTACATGCTCTACATCTTCTTACTTGACTGTATGAGCTCCTCAATTGAACCAACCACTTGCTTTGGACACCGTAGGCCCTGACTCCCAATTATGTATTCTACTCACATGTCAATTGGGTTACGAGCTTGCAGAACAGGTTCATCTGGTACTATGAATAGGTTCTTAATTAATGGAAGTTCAATCATGAAGAATAAATTTTTTATTTGTGAAACAGAATTGAGCTTCTCTGTAATTTTGAATGAAGCCAGTATTCCGTCTTTAATAATAAACAATTTCTCCAGCACCCAAATTCTATATTCCGTCTTTAATAATAAATAGTTTCTTCAACACCCAAATTCTGTAATTTGCCAACCCTACATTCATTCCTTCCCATCATCACTGTGGTCATCGTTCTTACTCGACTTCTTCCAGGAATCGCCTGGTGAATCTTTTTGCCATTCGGTCTGTGACTTTAATTCAATTTTACTGTGGCCCTCTTCACTCGAAGAACCCCAACTTCCTGTATTGGACCCTGATCCATTTGCCTTTGACGTTGTGTCATTTCCCAAAATTTGATTTTTGTCAACAGCCCACTCGTTGCCACAATTAGACTGGCTATTTTTATTACAACTCCAAATATTAGTGGGTGACTCATTCTCATGCCTGGTTTGAGATTGTATTTCAACTTTACTCCCCTCAGTATTCTAAGAACCCCAAGCAGCAGAAGTTTTTAACTGAGGTACATGCTCAACATCTTCTTACTTGACTGTGGATGACTCATTCTCATGCCCGATTTGAGATTGTATTTCAACTTTACTCCCCTTAATATTCAAAGAACTCCAAGCAACATAAGTTTTTGACTGATATCTAGGTACTTTACTATGGGTGTGTTTCACAGTGCTGTCTGTGATTGAGAAAATAATTTCGATTTTATCTCATGTGACTTAGCTCATGGGCATTTCAAGACACTTGAGGGTATTATGGCCATTTCAGTATTTATTTTTGATGACATTAGCAGCTTCGGTTAGTTTGGTGGACAACAGTACAAAAATGAGAGAATCTTCATATTGTCAGTTAAAGTAGAGCAGACTTCTGTAATTATTAAAATTACGGGAGAGATTTCTGTATTTGTCAAAAATCTCAAGGGATGTAAGTGTAATTTACCGAATACAAAAACAAGCAGAAAATGCAAAGACAAGAAAAGGGGATGACTGTGAAGTTTCATAAAGTGAAAATAAGATAAAATATAGGCTGCAGTGCCAATCTTCTTTACATATCAGGTAGCCATTTTATTATTTTGTTTTGTTTTGTTTTGAACATTGTTTTGGTGAAAAAATCAACGATAGTTTTGTAGGTCGTAGTGAGTTGGAAGGTTGTGTATTTACTTGCACTCTGTTTCATAGTTGTTTATGGACAGTATTGCTTTAAAACAAAGAAAATTAAAGCTTCTGTTTCATTTTATGATTTAATTTATAATTTTTTGCAAACACCAATTTGTACTGAAATCGTCAGTTCGAAGTGACCACTACTGTATTAAAAAAGCAAGCATCAGAAAACAGTTTACTGTGGCAATGTGATAACTCACTGCATTACTAATTAATTTGACAACTCACTACTCGAATATGAAGGGATTGCATTGTGAAAAAGACAACCCACGATTATGATTTTATCTAACAACTACGTCTGTGACTGCATCATAGGTACACAAAGTCACGGGTACTCAGGATTGCATGAAATGAATAAGATAAAATAATATCATGGATATCACTTCTTCCACAGTGCCGCAACATCTCAATTATTATCACCAGGTCATCTCTTTTGCATGTCTATAAATAGCGCTACCCCTAGTATGATGTTTGTTCAAGTCATAACAATAGTAATATATCTACAATTACTATTATCATTAATTTTTTTATTTTATGAACAATGTCTTCAAGAGGTGCAGGAAGTTCACGCTGTCAAAGAAATCCGAAAGTGTGGCTACTACCTCCATTACTTATGACTATAAGAGTGAGAAGTACTCGAGTCCGAAGGATTATTATGCTGGTATCCGAGTAGAATGGGCGTTCAGTGTAACGGAGCAAGAAGGATTGTTTAATGATCTACGTAACTTTGGGGCACCGGTACCTCATCGTCATTCATTGACCATGGCTAGACGAAATGTGAGTGACTATGAAAAAGCAGTTAGCAGAATTAAGAAGGAGAACAACAGAATGTTGATGCGGAGATGTCGACATTTCATGCTTCAGCTAGCCACCGAAATGGCAGAAGCAAGCAACAGAGATTTGACAGTGATTGAGCGAAATAATGTCTTAAACAATGAAAAATATCTCTCTGACTACTACATGTCAGATGAGGAATGAGAAATCAAACACCTTTATCTTTCATATATGTTTGTATGTTGTGTCGTATTTTCATTACTGGAGTGTAAGACAATGTTGTTGTTCATCTAGCTTACAGATGTATTTCAACTATTTGTTATAGGAACCTGAAGTTTATGAAATCACTACATTTATAAGTACACATGTCAAGATTCGTTACGAATTTCTCTTCCTATTGATAACTTATGTATAAGCATTGTAAAGCCATTACAATGAATGAAAACGTTTGGTCATACATGCAACCAAGTTCATTCAGTATCATCATTATATTTCACATCAATAATGCATGAAATCATGAAAGCCCAATTCAATTAGCATTCTTCAAAATAACAATGACGGAGAGAAAGCAAAGGTATTTGTTATTTGTAGAATTACAAAAACTATTCAAAAACTATTGAAATTTCTCTCTTCATTGATAAGTCGTGGATAAGCATTACAAATCCATTACAAGATAAATGGTTTGGTCATTCATCCAAACAATTTCATTCATTATCATCATCATCTGACATCTCAATATCAGATTCATACATAGCATCCATGCTCCAGGTGAAGTACTGGTGCGCATCATCCATTAACCCATCTTTGGCATGCTCATTTGCGGTCTTCATTAGTTCGAACCTTTGCAAACGTTGGGTCATGCAATTAACTTCATCGCGGATACGATGCAATGCTCTTTGCAACAACTATGGACTGTCAGTTGGCATACGCATGGCTAACCGGCGAGGAAATTTAATATTAACTTCACGACATAGCTCAACGAGAACGTTTTCTTGAGTTATGTGAAATTCCCACTCAACTCTCATGGTATTGACGGCGGCATGTGAGTAACGCAAATTTGGATTTAATGGGTATTGAAATTCATCTCCATCTGCAACCCAATGGCGACCCATTGCTGAATATAGATCAACCACCATATATCTCATGATGATATTGCTCAAAATAACTATAAAACTTTTGTTGTGGTATGATGCAATATTTATACCACATATACACATGGTAGCTGTATGTTTGAAATTATTGTAAACAACTATGCATCAGAGTTGTCACGTCAACTTTTATGACCTGAACAACTATGCATCAACTTTTATGGAGTTGTCACTTCAACTTTTATTTACTACTCAGTGCATATTTGAAGGTTTTAAGCAAAGTTCAAATCCGCTTAGAAATTTAATTTCACTTTTCCGGTTACAAATATAATTCAATTTATTTTTCCTTGACAATAAATTAAATTTCACTTTTCACCTTACATATTTAATTTAATTTAATTGGAGAAATTTGACCAATTTAATTTCAAGTTAACTATGTGTCGATTTAAATCGGTGTTGTTCTTGTCTGCATACTAGGCTAGCTTTTATCTGTAACACTTTTAAGTTCTATACATCAAAAAACCCATTCATTCTAACTCTACTACAAATTAATCTTCAATACATTCTAACTCTATAATATTTTCTCTTCAAGGTTTATGAATCTATTTAGAGCTGCATAGGGTGGCTTTTTAAACACAAAGGGTCTAATTGTTTTGTTGTTTTGTTCTGACACCCCCTCATCCCATTATGAATTATAGAAATTCACATGGGCACAATAGCTATGGTACGATAATAAATTGTAGCTCGGCACAGTGATACGTCCAACATTTCTCAGTGATGCACCGATGCAGTGACTTTAACAGACATAATAAATTGTATGCTTTGTTTTTTCCTCAGATGCTATGTGACTTTGTGCAGCGATGCATTGATGCATGTGACTTGTTTCCTCAGATGCAGTGATACATGTGATGCATGTGACTTTGTGCAGTGATGCATGTGACTTTCTAACTTTGTAAATTATATACTTTGTGACTTTTTTCCTCACATGCACTTTGTGCAACGCAACTTAGATGCTTTGTTTTTTCCTCACATTTCAGAATTCATCTAAGTCACATTAATACAACCACATGGCAATAGTGTTGACAAACAACTATATAAATGACTGAAGGAGTGATGGTAAACACACAACCTTTCCACTCAGTTCGCCCTAGGAAACTATCGTTCATCTATTGAGAAAAAATCAAATGGAGTATAGATTCACAACAGGGGGTAGGAATCGCAGAGGTGAGAGTTCACGATGAGGAAGAGGAATGGGAAGGGGACTTGCTGGGGGTAGGAACTTCGAAAGAGGTGAGAATTCATGCCAAGGAAGAGGAACGAGAAAGGGAAGTGGCGATGCTATCGAGATCCATGTGGTTTCGTGGAGGATCCATTTGATAATCAAATACGATATTGTTTAGTAGACACTAGACTTCTGAAGTGGCCCGCACTATTTATAGAACGAGTGCAAATAGAAAGATTATGTCGGGAAAATCGACTGAAGGTGCCAAAAGCACGTTCAGTTGAAATCCAAAAGGAAGATCCAGATAATGTTGATCGACTATGTGAAAGACTTCGACATGAGATTTCTCAAATGCGCCGTAGGTTAGCCCGCAATATGAAACTATCTATACTTAAGTCGGATGCCAAGAAGAACGGAACAGCACCAAATGTTGCGCTATCAAGGCTATCAAGGACGATTCTGCACTTCTCTCTGACCTTGAGCTCTCTGATTGTTCGGACTCTGAGATTGCCGATTTGAGCGAGGATTAGGCGTCTATCTGTCTACTAAATTATATTAGGTTATCCATAATTATGTGTTGTGTGTGTTAAAATAACTCTTTCGACAATGAGTTTGTGAAAGGTTTGTCTAATATTTGTCTATGTAACTTTTAAGTATTGTACTCGTTACTTTATTTTATGTTCTGTGTTATGTTGAATGTTTCCACAAATTATTTTTGTGGGATACTTATGTTTGAACTAACTACGGCGTTCTAAAGTGTTATTAGTGTTATAGTCATACGTTTATTTTGTTTTCTTCTTTGTAGTAGTAATTAGCAAATTAGATACTTTGTATATGCTGTGTGAAGTTTTATTTAAATATTTCATGGCAACAAATATTTAGTTTCGGAAATTCTACAAAAGTAGGCTTAGTTTGGGAAATAAATTAGTATAGGGGCTTAGTTCGGGAAAAGCCCTGACAAAATCTCTCCGAAACTACGCAAAATGTTCTCTAGGAGGGTGTGTGTCTCGGGGCCATTATTTTCTTCTTCTTTTTTAATTTTTTATTTTAAATTTATTTTTGTCCAGCATCGATCTTTTTTAAATTATATAACAAAACAAAAAATTATTTAAAAATTTATATTTAAATAACAATTTAAAAAATATCAGGTAAATTAAGTAAATATTTAATTTACATTTTTTACACAATTCACTACTCTTTAGACAATGCATGCTGTTTATTTTTTAAAAATTTTATATATAAATCATTTATGTAAATATCAAATTGATTTGATAATCCTACATATAATTTTATCATTTTTAAAAAAAATAATGGATGCGAAACATAATTTCAAAATTACATAATTTATTTTTAAATATTAAAATAATAAAATTTGGTAGCTAAGATTGTTTATCAATACGATATTTTATATGAATAATATATATATAGAGATCTACAAGATAACTGAGTGAATTATAGAATGTGGATTGAATAATAATAATAATAATCAACAGTGGTGGAGTGGTTGCGATTATAAAAGCGTGGTTATGAACCACGCTTTCCTTTAAAACTAGATTTTGGTTAAAAGCGTGGATGATAACCACACTTTCTTTAGTCAACAGTAAAAGCGTGGTTATGAACCACGTTTTCTAAAAAACGAAATTTTATTTAAAAGCGTGGTTCCACGCTTTCTATATAAAACAAATTTCCATAAACGCGTGGTTTGTAACCACGCTTTCTTGAATAAAAGCGTGGTTTGTAATCACGCTTTGTAACCACGCTTTTACGATTTTACCAATTTTCTGCGGCAGGGCCACAAAATGGTGAAAGCGTGGTTTGTAATAGCGTTTCAGCTTATTTTGGAAATTCCGTCCAAACTAGGCCTAGTTTGGGAAATAGGTTGCTATTTTAGCTTATTTTGGGAAAAGCCCCGGTAAAAAGAATGCTTTTATTAAGCATTCAATCCACAAGCAGCAAAACATGATTGGTCAGTAGCAACTGACAAACAACATAAACATTACAAGAAAACAAAGTGACCTCCAACCTAAAATTCAATCTTAACATTCTTTAAACTGATAAATTTGAAAGTTGCAACATCATCTAGCTACAAACTCTTTAATCACACAACCATTTGTTCCTCTATGCATGAGAAAACCTTTCCCATTAGCAAGTCATTCCACTTGAACATCAACTTCAACTGGAAACAGTTCGGAGCCTTCAAATATTACTAAAGAAGTCACACCCTCAGCCACTGATGACCCAATTGCACCACCTGATGCAAAAAAATGCTTGATTTGCTTTTACCACCACTTGTTTTTTGCTTACATTTCATCTCTTTTTGCATAGACGCCATCTCCTTCTAAGGATCGACTACTATCTTTTTGTTTGTACAAATTCTATGGAGTCAATCCATAACCACACGTATTTAAACTTATGGCATGTAAAAAAACACGAACTTTGTGTAAATATTTTAACTATGGCTGCTTATGTATTAAATCTTTCAGAAAATTTGTGATGTTTCTATGTGTCAAGTTCTTAATTTTCTGCAAAAAATATATTGAATTTTAGGCTATTTGAGGCTATTTGAGGCTATTTGTCAGTGACAACACAATTACCATGGATGAATCTGTCAATCGATTCACAAAATGGCTTGATGACGCAAAGTGTTCAATGGATAAAGAATACCACTCGGTAAAATCATTGAAAGATTTATATCAAGTAATTTGATCTATATGAATTCTACACATGGATTCATTCGTATTGAATTATGATTCATTAGCGGCTTTCAAATCCTATCTTGTTACAATTTTCATAATTTTGCTACATTGGATTCAAAAGAAAAAGAGGAGCATGAATGCAGAACCAACTAATATCGGAGATTTTAGTACATATTCAAAGCTTGGCAATAGGGAGCATGTTAGCAAAAAGTACAACACCATATATACAAACCATCAAAAAGTTAGCCCTTTTTTTTTTCATTTTCTCCCTTTCATTTATTTATTTTTATTCAAAAACACCAGATACAGAAACCATCAAAAGGTTAGCCCTTTTATTTTTCGTTTTCTTTGGCTTTTTCTCTTCTTTTTTTTTTTTTGGAAAATAAAACAAGGAAAAGTTCAAAGCAAGTTAGCATCATTTTATGTTTTAATTTTTTGGAAAACACTTCCTCATCTTTACTATTTTGTGCTTTCCTTTTCTGTAAAACACATTATAATCTTTATTATTCATGATCAATGCTATAGGGAAGCATATGGAAAAAAAATTATCTGATTTTTATGACTCAATCAATAGTTGATTTCCCTTAAAGGCTTACAATCTAATTTGAAGTAACTTTATAAGGTGACCAAGTCACAATACACATCCCAAATCAAGCTAAAATTGTAATGATCTAGAATTTTTCTCTCCGTTCGAGCGGGAGAGTTGGCGCTCGAGCGAACTTGAGAGGCTCCCAACATTTTTCCAGTCTGTCTAAGATTCTAGGAGTTGTGAATTCCCGCTCGAGCGTAGGAGTGGTCGCTCGAGCAGACGGCTTTGTTGGTCTACGCGCTTGAGCGTAAGATTGGGCGCTCGAGTGGTCTACTTGGTTGAGTTTGAATTTCTGAGACTATTGGGGTTGTTTTTGACCTTTTATTATTGTGTTTGAGCCTCCCTATTTTATTTTGGGATGTTGATCAAAGTGGTAATATGATGGTAAAGTAAGATTGGACCAAAAACTTTAATTCGAATAATTTGCCTACGATTAGCCGTCACTCTTTTGCCCTTTTCTTTTTCCACACTTTGAATTTGGGTGTGAGGCTAGAACAATTGGAAAGCTTGTTTCTGGGGCTTTAATTTGGACACAAGAACGACCTAAAACGAAGTCCGGATGAGAGAGTTATACCTATTTGAAGTTTGGGAATATGTGCTGGAAGTAGGTACGCTCGAGCGGGAAAATAGATGCTTGAGCGGAATGCGTGAATTCAGCGACTTAAAAAGTGGGTTTCTAGATCATTCTTTACACTTTCTTTTTTTCCTCTTCCTTCCTCTCACCCTAGGTCCGAAAACCCTAGAGATTTTGGCCCAAATACCTCCAATCTCTCAAAGATTTGGCCAAGATCCCTTGCAGAAAACGTGAAGAAGGTTTGAAGATCTCACTTGTCAACCGATTGGAATTCGGATTTGGGAAGGAATCTCATCAAAGCTTGCTCTTTTGCTTGATTCTTGAGGTAAGGGTCCTAGTTCTTCTTCAATACTTCCATTAATAGATAAATTTGTGGTATTTTGATTATATAAGTACAAATCTACATTTTGAGCATATAGTGTACATCATGAGATTTGAGGGTTTAGGGTTTGAAGTGTTAGGGTTTCAATTGTTGGGTTAAGCTTATGGATTATGAACCTTAGGTGTATAATCAAGGGAAAAACTAGAATTAAAAGTAGTGGTGTGAAAAGTTTCCATTTTTCTTAAAATTCTTAATTTTTCTTGAAAATCCTAAGTTGATTCATGATGATAATTAATGATTTTGCCCAAATTGAAAGTAGAATCATGAAATTGAGGTATTGAATTGTATATATACAAGTTTAATTGAATTTTGGAAGTGTTTGAAAATTATGTTAAAAATTAGTGAATGAACCTTTATTATGGACAATGTAAATCATGCTATAATGTGAAATGAAGTTTGGGAAAATGATTTATTAATAATATGGATGACATGAGCCTTGGGATGAAATGATGAAATAAAGGTTTAAGAGTTCACCTTGAATTATGTTGAATTGTGTTGATTATGTTGAATAGTGTTTATTATGTTGAGTTGTGTTGAATAATGTTGAATCGAATTGTGTTGGACTATGATGAATTGTGCTTGAATCATGTTGAATTGTGTTGAGTTGTGTTGGGTCATGTTGAGTTTGGATTGAGTTGCGTTGGGTGGTGTTGTGTTGGTACCCACACGAGGAGTTCAAAAATGGTTTTTCAGTGCCCACGACCGTCCGTGTAATAGCCGATAAATGTGGGGGACGGTTTTAAAAATTGAAGAAAAAGGTTTTTTCGGGGCCCACATCCCGCCGTATAGTAGCCGACAAATGTGGGGGTGGTTTTGGATTAAAGGTGCCCAATTGCCCTACTTAGGCTTATCGCTGGACGAATGAGGGAAAATGTTTTTGGGTGTTCACACAGTCCCGCCGTATAGTAGCCGGCGAAAGTGGAAAATGATTTTTGGGTGTCCACACAATCCTGCCATATTGTAGCCGGCAAAAGTAAAAAAATGGATGGTTTTAGAAAATGTTTTGGGCGCCCACATCCCACCGTCTAGTATCCGGCAAATGTGGGGAATAGTTTTAAAAAGTTGAAAAAAAATGATTTTTGAGGAAACATGGTTTTTGGAAGAAAATGGCTTCTGAGAAAATGGCTTTTGGGAGTTCACTTCCCGCCGTATAGTAGCCGGCGAAAAGTGGAAAGTGTTATGAATTGGATGCCTGCTATCCCACCGTAGTAAGTCGACAAAAGGTGGATTGTGTTGAGATTTGTGTTGACAAGTGTGTTGAGTTGGTGATGTTATTTGTGGCTTGTGATGAATTTGTGAACTTGCAAATTGATGTGTAATTTAGTACAAAGAAGAAAAGTACATAGACATTATTTGTAAAAAATGGGATTATGGATTGGTAATGGTGAACTTAATGAATTAGTTATGACAATAAAAAATAAATAAATTATGAGTGTTGTTTTGTGAATTAAATGAGAGATTGAATTGAAAGGGGTTTATTAATCTTGTGTTATTTTGAAATGAAATTTGAGAGTGTAGATAACAGAGTGAATTGGATATAGGAGAATTTTTAGTGAATTAAAAAGGGAACTTGAACTTGAAGTTGTGGGCTTCTAAATAAAAATAATGAGTAGAAAAGAAGAATGAAAGAGAAAGAGGAATATTAAAAATGGAAATTAAATAAGAAATATTTTGAGAATTGGTTAATAATTTGTAAATGATGTTGTTTCTCAAGTATGTTTGTTTCACAAGGAACTATGGTTTTCTAAAGTTAACGGATGATTTTTAATGGCTGAAGGTTCTTCTTAAAAGTGTTTAAATAGTTTTTGAGAAAAATCTACTTTACTTATGGTATTTTGAAATTATAAAATGTCACCCTACTATATGGTATCACCCTGCATGCATGATCATTTCTATCTGTGTGTTAGTTATTGATTGAGAACTATAAGATTCCTACTAGGCATCAGTGCTCACCCCTGTTGTTTTTATCTTTTTACAAGAAGAATGTGTGGATTATGTGATTGAAGAGTTAAAAAGTCCATGTGTCTTTTATATGTAATTTCATTATAGATGTAATGAATCCTGTATTTGTATTTTATTTATTTGTAGCTTCACAGTAAAAGATTGGCATGTATGATTGTCATTGTAATGTTCATTGAGAGAGAGAGAGAACATGTATCATTGTATTTTTATTACTCAAGGGTAATGGATGTTTATAAAAAAAAAAAAAAATGGACTTAATTTAAGAGCCTTGGTAATGTTTCCGAGTAATTAAAATTTGGGACGTGACAAAAATTACCCAAATTCACTTCCCACAAAAATCGCAATTCAAAATGGATTATTTACACCTCAAAAGTAAGCATTCAAATTTTTCAAAAAATAGAAAATTTATTAATTTGGAGGCCTAAATGATGGAATTCACCCAAAATTCAACAAAGATCAGTCCTAAGCAATGAGTTGTACTGGTTGGGCTGCTTCTGATAAAAAGAAAAATTGGCTTATGGAGAAAAAATAAGAAGAGACAGACATGTTGCTAGACGATAGAAATGTTGATACATCTCCATGAGCATGGACAAAGGCTATAGTGCTTTTGGTGATATGAATTGCTTTTGGTGCTTCTGGTGCTTAATTGTATTGAACTTTGAACTTTCTGCAACTGGGGACTTCAAATTGAACGTTCCACTCTTCATTCCTTCCTCAACTTTTTCTCTCTAATCAATGAGCACAGAGAAATCATCGATTATGCTAGCACACATTATCTGAAAGTGATAGCTGGTAAGCTATGCTAAAAATATGCTATGCTAACTACGTTGATCAACATCTATCTTTTTACCATTGCAAGTTACAATCTTTAATGCAAGCACAATCTTTCAGATTTTTTGTTTTTAGTAAAACATATCGCATTATCTTTAGGATAAACAATACCATACGGTCATGTTTGTTTGGGTGGACATGAGCTTGGGATTGGACTAATAGTCCAATAAAATTATTAATCCGATATTTAGTTAAACAATTAAAGTACGGATTAATTATTTTAAACTTGTCTATTAGTTAAGATAGGATACATAATCCAACGAATTCGTAGTCTTAGGATTATTAGTCATGGGAATGCTAATCCAATCCGTCCAAACAAACATGGCCCATTGATTAGAACTTGTTACAATCTAACAAGTAAGAAATAATATTAGGTTGCTTGAACCATGGTATAGGCGGTATTGTGCAAAGCAGGATGCCTCACAACTAGTATACATATACTATAAGAATCAGTTGGGTTTTATGGATGGGTTGTATTTTGATTTCCCATTTTGCCCTTTGGGTGTTTTCCTTTCTTTCTTCCGTTCTTTTTTTTTTTGGGGTTTTGAAGGGTATTGTGGTAAATTTATGCTGACCTTTTTTTTTTTTTTTGTCATTTTGTGCTTTTCTCTTGCTGCACTTTATTTCTTCTTCTTCTTCTTCTTCTTCTTCTTCTTCTTTAATCCCATTTCTCCATTTTGTTTTTTTTTTTTTTTTTTTTCCCATTTCTCCATTTTGTTTTTTTTTTTTTTTGTGTTTTATTTTATTATTTATTAACATTTATCTTTAGAAAAGTTGCGGTACACACGTCCCTACAAAAAAAAGTTTACGAGGAATATCAAAAAAGTAGGATGTTAAAAAATAATTTCAAACTTATAAAAGTACAAGTGATTTATGCATTAAATTTGTGCACATAATACTCTATGAGTTTGTAATTATTTTTCTTACTTCTCATTTTTTTGATATTTTTCAAAAAAATTAAGTTACAAATTTTTTATAGTATTAATTTTTGTGGAAATAAATATAAATTATTTTGGTTATATTATGAAAGTCTTGCTTATGAATCATTACGATTACATTAAGAACCATTGTGTCTGTGTCATAAATATTTAAAAATAATGAATGCTTGTGATAAAAAAAAAAAAATCATTATGATTTTATTTAAAACTATAAATAATATATTTTTTCAATGATATTTTAAATCAAAGATAAAAAAACACGAAAATTAAAAAATTTAAAGATAGTTTTTAAAAACTAAACCAAACAAATTGATCATATCATTTGATTTTAAGTATTTCATTTGGGGAAAAAACAAAAAAAAAAACAAAAAAAAAAAAGATGAAGGTGAAGTATTACAATTTTTAGTTCAAGGTATAAAATGGTACAAGGTAATTGTTCAATGGAATGAAGTGCACTTCACCCTATGATTTATGTTGCATTATTTTTCCTTGTGTATACCTGCATCCATGAAATATTAATAAAATTTAAAATCTATGCACAATCCATTATATTAATGGATGTAGAAGAAGTATTAGATATTTTAATAATAGCATATTATGTGATATTTTCTGTATAGTATCCTCGATCAATACAAAATAGTGAACATTATTTATTTTTCTAATATTAAAATAACAGCAATGTTAGGTATCATGAAAAATCTTTCATGAAAATAATCATACACACTAATTAAGGTAATCCAAAAATCATAAATCTTTCATGATCATTTTCATAAAAAAAATTTCATGATTCCTAACTTTTCCCTTAAAACAAAACTTCTCAACAGATAGCTTATCATGTTTTCACTAGAGACACATAAATTGATAGGTAAACTGAAAACCTGAAGTGAGTTTAATTTAATATGAAAACTATTAGTGGGTTATCCTCTGGGCGAATATGACAACTCACTACCTAATGCCTGTATGGATAGACATGCTACATTTTTAGTATCATAATTAAGTACGAAAATATATAAATATATATATATATATATATATATAAAATTTAAGGGGTTTTTAGTTTAAAGTCCTTGATATTAAAATTTTATAAAATAAAAAATATATAATATTTTTATAATAGTTAGAATCATTCAACATTTACATAGATAAATTTCGGCATGGAGAAATTTCAACTCATCAAAAATAAAAAATTTCTGTGATAAGCTAAAATTTCTCTGATAATATTAGTGAGGGATCTTAACTAAAAAGGAAAAATATATTGGACATCTCCTACTAACAAAAGTTGGAGATAAATATTTCACTAATTTCTCTTATATTTAACTCTAAATAGTTAAAATCATTAATTTAAAAAATATTACGATTTTCATTTGGAATGTGTTATAAAATATGATAATTTTCACTATTATTTACTTACATTTGTTTTTATAAACAAAAGTTCTAAAAGAAATTTTAGAAAAGTGGTGCAATTAGTACCTTATGAATTATTTTGGACCCCCTCATATCTTTAGACCCCCACTTATAAATTTTGAAACCCTTAAAATTTCTTTTCTCCCTCCAAATAATACCAAAATTATCCTTAAACATTTCACCCATTGACTGCACACCCCCCACACCTTCACACCAAAAAAAAAAAATTCTCTCTTTCAAAAAACACCAACAAAACCCACTAAAAAGAAAAAGAGTCATCTTTTTTAAAACCCAAGAAGAAGAAGAAGAAGAAGACTGTCTATGTTTATATAAGTTACAACATGGTTATTCTCTTTTGACTAACTACTATAGAGAGAAAGAGAGAGAGATCTTTATTTTTTGTTTTTAATCTTGTTTGGGCCATCTGGTATGTTGACTTGTTGATCAATTACTCTTGTTTAACATGGTATAGCCTTTTGATGTGCTCTCGTTTTTACCATAACATATCCTCCATTTCTTCTCTCTATCTCTATCTTGGGACTATGGTGGTGTGGGTGTGTGGTGAGAATTGAGGGAGAGCCATAAACAAAACAGAATTGTTGTGTATCCAAAAATGACGAGTTTTCTTCATGTCCGAACCTACATTCTTGTGACGCCCCAAATTTTTTTTTGAAATGCCATAAGATTTAAATAACGATAACTTACTAGATAAAGTTTTAACTACTAATTAGGAACTTTTAAGTTCTTACAAAGCCAAAGTCCAACGACAAAATAAAACTACAAGTTCACACACAACGTCACAACATAGTTAAATCCTAATACAAGGGATAACAGGATTTTATTCTGACAAAATATTGACTCTAAGTCAGCCAAGGTTCAAT
>NW_021028271.1:467531-490750 GCF_004153795.1 Camellia sinensis | reverse complement strand
CACTAAGATTTTTAACTAAGGTATTTAGTAAGAATAGTTATTATATTGAATCATAATTAAAATAATTTATAAACAACAAATATTGAACACCCACAAAATTATTATTCTTAATAATGTCTTGTTAGTGATTGAATTGAGTCAATTTAAAATTAACTTTTACACTAATGTATAATTCAGATAGACTGTAGACAAAATTAATTAATAAATTTTCTTTAAAGAATAATTAAAAGATGGGTTTTCACAATCTACCCTCCTAAAAGAAAATTTCGTCCTCGAAATTAATTCGTACCTTTAGACTCGAATAGTTGAGGGTAATTGATACGTATCACATCTTCTCGCTCCCACGTTGACTCTTCCGTCCCACGATGTCTCCAGAGAACTCGAACCAATGGTATAGTTTTGCCTCGTAATTTCTTCTTGCGACGATCTAAAATCTTGACAGGCTTTTCTTCAAATGTCACGTCTTCATCAAGATTAATTTCCTCCCAATTGATGATGTGAGAAGGGTGTGGCTCGGATTTCCGTAGCATAGAGACGTGGGAAACATTATGCACTCCAGCCAGTTGAGGCGGTAGAGCCAAACGGTACGCCACTTCTCCTATTTTGTCCAAAATTTCGAAAGGCCCTATGAAGCGAGGTGACAACTTTCCCTTCTTTCCGAAACGAACAACTCCTCGGCGAGGCTGTATTTTCAGAAACACATGATCTCCAACTTTAAATGCTAAAGGTCTTCTCCTTTGATCTGCATAGCTTTTCTGCCTACTCTGAGCGGTCTCAAGCCTTTGCCTAATTAGTTTCACCTTCTCGGTAGTTTCCTGAACTAACTCTGGCCCTAAAAGAGGTGCTTCTCCGACTTCTGTCCAACATATTGGTGATCGGCAAGGCCGTCCGTACAAAGCTTCATACGGTGCCATACCAATACTTGCTTGAAAACTGTTATTGTAAGAGAATTCGACTAGTGGTAAATATTTCTCCCAACTACCTTTAAAGTCCATCACACAAGCTCGAAGCATGTCTTCTAAAGTCTGAATTGTTCTTTCCGATTGACCGTCAGTTTGAGGGTGAAAAGCTGTACTAAAACACAACTCTGTACCCAAGGCCTTTTGCAGACTTTGCCAGAACTGTGACGTAAAACGAGAATCACGATCTGACACTATTGAGACTGGTACTCCGTGCAATCTAATGATTTCTCGAATAAATAATCGACTTAAAGATTCGAGTGTGGCTGCTGGTCCTATTGGTAGGAAATGTGCCGTCTTAGTTAATCGATCAACCACCACTCAAATTGCATCATGGCCTTGCGGCGATCGGGGTAATCCCGTTACAAAATCCATTGTTATGTGTTCCCATTTCCACTTAGGTATTGGTAAAGGTTGGAGTTTCCCTGCCGGCCTTTGATGTTCTGCCTTCACTTGCTGACACGTCAAGCACTTAGATACGAATTGAGCAACGTCCTTCTTCATTCCACTCCACCAACACTGTTGCTTAAGATCCTGGTACATCTTATTTCCTCCCGGATGAACCGCAAAAATCGAATGGTGAAATTCTTTAAGTACTTCCTCTCTTAATTGTTCGATGTTTGGCACAAAAATTCTACCTAAATACCTTAAACTACCATCTTGATGGAGCGTCCAATCTAGTGAAGATTCCCCGGACACTAATCGGGCCTTGATGGAGTCGGTCTCCTGATCAAACCTTTGGGCTTCCAACACTTTGGTAAGAAGTTGGGGTGTTGTAACTATTGTAAACAACCTACCCTTCCCATTCTGAGTCTCTGGTTGTAACTTAAACTCATTCACGATGCTTACCATTTCCTATTCTTTAATTGATATGTTGGCTACAATCTCCCTTGTCTTTCGACTTAGTGCATCTGCTACAACATTGGCCTTCCCGGGATGATAAGATATGGTGAATTGGTAATCTTCAAGGTACTCCATCCAGCGTCTCTGCCTCATGTTCAATCTCTTTGTGTGAACAAGTACTTCAAGCTTTTGTGATCGGCAAATATCTCAAACTTTTTTCCATAAAGGTAATGTCGCCAAGTCTTAAGTGTATAGACCATAGCTGCCAACTCCAGATCGTGAGTAGTATAATTTTTCTTATGATTCTTCAATTGTCTTGATCCGTAAGCCACTACCTTCCCGTTTTGCATTAACACACTACCTAACCCTTCTTTAGAGGCATCACAGTAAACAGTGTACCCAACGTCGCGTTCGGGTATGATTAATATTGGAGCGCTTGTCAGTCTCTTCTTGAGTTCTTGAAATGACTGTTCACACGCTTCGTTCCATTCAAACTTTACTCCTTTTTGCGTTAGGCGTGTCATCGGCTTTGCTAATTTGGAGAAATCCTGAATGAATCTCCTATAATAACCTGCTAATCCCAAGAAACTACGAATCTCAAACGTATTCTTAGGTTGTTTCCACCCCATTACTGCTTCTACTTTAGCAGGATCCACTGATATCCCTGATTCAGACATAACATGACCTAAGAACTTTACTTCCTTCAGCCAAAATTCACATTTGCTAGCTTTAGCATACAATTGGTTTTCTCTTAGAATTTGCAAAACGGTTATCAGATGTTGCTCGTGGTCTTCCTCTGATCGTGAGTATATCAAAATATCGTCAATGAATACTACCACAAATTGGTCCAAATAGGGGGTAAAAATTTTGTTCATTAAACTCATGAATACCCCAGGCGTATTCGTCAAACCAAATGGCATTACCACAAACTCATAGTGGCCATAACGGGTTCGAAACGCAGTTTTGGGTATATCTTCTCCTCTAACATGAAGATGGTGATATCCCGACCTAAGGTCAATTTTGGAAAAACATTTTGAACCTCTTAATTGATCGAACAAGTCATCAATTCTGGGTAAAGGATATCGATTTTTAATGGTGGCTCGATTTAGTTGTCGATAATCAATGCACAATCTTAAGGTTCTGTCCTTCTTCTTCGCAAATAATGCTGGCGCTCTCCAAGGGGACGTGCTTGGTCTGATGAACTTTTTATTCAACAGTTCTTGTAACTATTCCTTCAATTCTTGAAGTTCAGCTGGCGCCATACGATGTGGTGCTATTGAAATCGGCGAAGTCCCAGGTTGAAACTCAATCGTGAAATCTACGTCTTGTTTTGGGGGTAATCTCGACAATTCGTCAGGGAAAACGTCAGCGTACTCGCACACCACATGGGGTAATCTTGGATCCTCTCGATTTTCGTCTTCCAAAATTAGGCTTGCCAACCATCCATTTAGTATCATGCCATCGCGACTTGCGACACGTTGGAGTTAGAGAATCTTGTTTATCTCCTTGAAATTGAACTTTCGTGCCGTTAAGGGGGGATACTGTCACTGTCTTACAGTAACAATCAATAATGGCTCGATGAACTGACAACCAATCCATTCCTAGGATGACGTCAAAATCAGACATATCCATAACTCTTAGATCACAGATCAGAAATGAACCGGAGATTTCTAGCTCACAAGATTTACATACTAGATTTACTCGAGTTTGACCTCCTAAGAGTGAAGCGACACTCATAGCTATCCCTAGCATCTCTGGCTCTAGACCCAAACTTGTCACACATGCAGTGGATATAAAAGAATGCGAAGCTCCAGAATCAAACAATACTTTAACCCAAGAATTCATAAGGATTAACATACCTTGAATCACTGATGGGTTATCAACATCTTCTTCTTCTTGGAGAGCATACATTCTCCCTACTACTTGTTGGTTAGTCTCTCCTAGTTTCTTCCCATTTCCAGCTCCTTGTGGTTGTGTTCTTGGTCGGCCTGCATTCCTAGAGGCTTGTGGCTGCCCCTTGTTGGTCTGAGTATTTTGAGTAGGCTTAGAACCTTGCCCAGGTTGGCATCTGTTGTATTGTTGTGCCCCTCGCTGATCCATAAAATACTCCCCACCTTGAGGACACTCACTTCGACGATGCCCCTGTTGACCACATCTGAAACATCTTCCTTTCCACTCATTTACAAAGTTTCCTCCTTGATGGTTTCCTCGATTCTGCCTTTGTTGCAGTTGCATCCCTCCGATATAAGGTGCTGGCGCAGAATGGTTTCTAGTGTTACGGACTGGGCCTCCTCCGCGTGGTTGGTTGTTGTTCCTTGATCGCTGATTTCGAATGCGTTCGGAATCTGCTAACTCTCGTTCCACAATTAAAGCTCGATCCACCATCTGGGCATAGGTAGAGAGTTGCACTGCGATCAATCTTCCTCTAATGTCTGTGTCCAAGCCCCATTCAAATCGCCTAACCTTATCCTCTTCATTTGCTACTATGGCTGAAGCGTACCGTGAAAGAGCTTCAAAACGATTCGCATATTAAGTGACTGGCATTTTTCCTTGTTTCAGTTGGAGGAACTCTTGAATCATTTCTTGTTTTAGCGAGTTAGGAAAATACTTTTCCATGAACAGATCTTCGAACTGTCTCCAAGTTAATGTCTCTACTTGTTGAGTACCCTTGATCATTTCCCACCAATGATCTGCTTCCCCTTCCATTTGAAATGCCGCCATGGTCACTCTATCTTGTTCATTTCGGATGTCGGAGGTATCTAGCAACTTCTTAATTTGTCTTAACCAAGCTTCAGCTTCATGGGGGTTTGGTCCACCAAGGAATTTGTGGGAACGTAGCTTTTCAAATTTTGCTATCATCTCCGATTTGTTTTGATCTTGGTTTCGGGATGGTATATTGCCTACCCTATTAGCAATCGCGTGTATAATTCGAGCGACATCGCCATCAGGCACTCCATCACCATTACCGTTGTTATTATTTCTTGTTCGTCCAGCCATTCTGCATGATGGGATTTTCTTGTGATTTATTCATTTATTTATTATCATTATTATTATTATACTTATGTGCAAGGATAGTAAAAAAAAAAAGACTTCATTAATTAGATTAGATAAGCTACAATTAGCAAAATACAAATAAAACAAAGGAAAAGATTAAATAATATATTACGGTACAATCCGAGTTGACTCCTACACTCACAATTCTAAACTAGGCAATTTTTAGATGTGAGCATACAAAACAATCAGTTAGCCTAGCTTATAGTTCCCTTAAGATCCCTTAAAATAGCCAAGGAAAGTCTCTCCACACCAGGGCTTCCGGCTCCCATGTGGCTTGGAAAAGTCCCATGAATCGCCACAGCACCCTTACGAAGATAGCAGTTTCGCACACACGATGCCCTAGCAGCAGCACTGGCTCCTCCCGATAAGTCCTCCAGTCCCTGAAGTTCACTGACCCATCTCTCCTCACAATTCTACTTGGGTCGGGCATGATACACTGAAGGCTCCAAAAGTCAAAAAGGTCGCCCACCCTATCAGTGAAACCATCCGGGAAAGGGCCTAATTGATATACCCAGGGAGTCTTTTGTCCTAGAATCTGGACAGGTCCGATATAGGTACCCATCCAACTCTCAGCTTTCCAAGCACAACCTCCTAGGGGATAAAGTCTGACATATACAAAAGAGCCATCTGCAACCCGTTTCGCACATCCCAACCCTCAAACGTGGCTCCTGTATCTCCAGTGTTCTCCTTGGTATTGCCTTCCATAGACTCATCTTCAGTGCCGACTCAATCACAATAACCGCCGGGGGGTTGTATACTGGTACAACTTCTTCAACTTCATCAGACTCAGACTCAGGCTCAAGTTCAGGATCAGGATCAGGTTCAGGGTCACGCTCAAGCTCAAATTCATAGTCTTCTATAGGCATCTCCACTTCTTCACTTGGGTCAGATTCTATGGATTCATAGTCTTCTACCGAACTTTCCTCGTTAGAGTTAATGTCTGATGACCCTGGCATCCTACAAATAAAAAGGTTCTAACTTAGTCAAGTCACTGCAAAATACAAATTAACGTAAGGTTTTTTTTTTTTTAAAAAAAAACAAACTTCAACCCATGGCCCAAAGGTTCAAACCTAGGCTCTGATACCAAACTATGACGCACCAAATTTTTTTTTGAAACGCCATAAGATTTAAATAACGATAACTTGCTAGATAAAGTTTTAACTACTAATTAGGAACTTTTAAGTTCTTACAAAGCCAAAGTCCAACGACAAAATAAAACTACAAGTTCACACACAACGTCACAACATAGTTTAATCCTAATACAAGGGATAACAGGATTTTATTTTGATAAAATCTTGACTCTAAGTCAGCCAAGGTTCGATATTGGCAACAGCTCCAATTTCAGCCTCAGTCCCTTCTTCGACATAATCTGGCATGAAACGCCAGGGCAACAAAATATATGCCATGAGTTTTGCAACACAGTAAGAAAACGTAACCAACCTACCATTCTTTTTAAGAGAAAAATAATAATATTCTAAACATGAGATAACAATATAATTATACACAGAATTTACAACCATTAGAATAATTTCAGTAATTTTTATAAATTAGGTGACACTCGAAATCTCACCAAAGAGATTTAACTTACCAACCACTAAGCATGGCAACGGTTAATTTGAAACCCTCCCTTGGTCAAATATTTAAGTGTTACCAACCGTAACTACCAGGGATGCTGTAGACACCCCATTTTTGACCGACCTTAAGACTCAGACATCACCAATTGAGCGCTCGGTGACGCTGCATATCGTGCTCGTTCAGAAGTCTCAGAGTCGCGGCCGTGAGCCCTGCCTCCGGATTTCCGAACCCTCTTCTGTGCCTTGTCTCGGTTTGCGAACCAGACTTGTTTTTCTCTGTTTCTTTTCCTGAGGGGAGGGAGAGGTCCCGTAGACCATCTCTTAATGGCCGTGGGCTACATTTTGTGGCCATAGGCCATTTTGCCCATTTCGGAGCCCGATTTCCGGTTTTTTGGGACTGTTGGCCGTGTGCCTCAGTTCGGGACCGCCTAACCATCTCCATTTGCTCTGAGTTTTGGAATACTTCTTATTTTCTCCCTTTTGAGGGACACTGGGGTCTGAGAGACCCACTTCGGGGTCGAACACCACTTTCGGTATTTAACAGGCAGTTTTCGGGGCCCCGAACTGCGCGTTTTGGCCCCCGAGCATTCGTTTTGCATCGATTTTCGTTCATTTTTGGCAGGTACCTCGGTTTTATCACCAGGAAGGCCGTAGAAGGAGGGGAGGCCAGCAATTGTTGCAGCAACCAGTTATATTCCTCCGGCGCCCTCCGACGCCCATTTTTTCTCACTTCCGAGCCAATATTGAACAACCTTGGGCCATTTTCTTGAACTTTTAACCACATATTTGTGTTGTACACACATGGGAGGACAGCAAAATTTGGTGGCCGGCCAGTAATTCCACCTAACCCTTTTGAACCCTTCCTAAAAATGGCTTGTTTTCTCTCCTGTTTCACTGTTTCCAATTTTGAACCACAGGGTTGTGTTGAGGGCACCTGGGAGGACACCTATTTGTGGTGCGGCCAGAAAAATCTGTTTGACTTTTTTGACCCCCTAGCCGGCCGGCATGGAGTAGCCGGTCTGGCCACCTGCAACTCCAAAAAAGTGGTCCGGTCATGATCCTTGCAATATGTACTTACAGCTGGCATAGCTGTTGTCCAAATATCTACATCCGGGGGACAGCCTTTGGGGAAAAGACTTGGTCCTTTTCCCCCACTCTTTCCCTCCATGCTCCCCCTCTCCTTGGTCCATATAACCAGCCTCCAACATTTGTTTTAAGAGTTAGAGAAAATTGCTTTCAAGTCTTGCATCCAAATCTCTCTCTCATTTTCTTAAAAATTCCTAAGTCTTATACCTCATTTCTTCATCACCACCCAGCACCACCACCACTACTCCATTTCCAGCAGCTAGGAAGCATCACTTCTCAAGCCAAGAAGCAACCAAAGACTTGTCTTCAAGGGTGAGTACCATTTTCCTCTTTTTTGGCTTATTTTTGCATCATTTGTAAGTCATACATGCTTGCTGTTTTGAGCTCCGACCAAAACTCAAAAGGTCATTTTTTTGAGTTCATTTTCTTGTTTCATTAAGGGCTCAACCCTGTTTGAGCCCCCCATATTGCACTTGCTTCAATATCCTCCTTGAATGCCATTTTCTTGCATGATATTTTTAGCCTATATGTGATCTGTTTTGGAGCATGATGTAAACTGTAAATAGGCTTATATTGAGCCTCTATTCAACATTGAAGAAGGGATCACTACTGTTTGGGACCTCCATGTACCACTTGTCATTATATCTCTCTTTGGTCCCCCATTTTTGCATAATTTATTAGCCTATTGTGCTTCCATTTTTGGACGGTTTTCAGAACTGAAAAAGGTTTTATTTTGGCTTTCTCTTCATGTTTCATTGAGGGTCTGTCATGGTTTGAGGCATATTTTATACACTTTGTATTATATCTCTCTTTTGGTCCCCATTTTTGCATGATTTATTAGCCTATTGTGCTTCCATTTTTGGACGATTTTCAGAACTGAAAAAAGCCTTATTTTGGACTCTTCTTCATATTTAATTAAGGGTATTTCACTGTTTGAGACATCCTTCATATACTTTGTGTTATATCTCTCTTCTTTGGCCATATTTTGCATGATATTTTTGGCTTGTATGCATGCTGTTTTGGGTCTGGCCATCAACTGTAAAAAGCATTATTTTTGGTCCCTCTTTAGTATTGTAGAAGAGTCTTTCTCTTTTTGGACTTTGTATCTACCACTTGCTCCTTTGTCCATCTTTTGACCCATTTCTTGCATGAGGGTTTAGCCATATCTGTGCTGGTTTTTGTGGTTTTCCATAAACTGTAAAAGATCATGTTTTGGGCCCCTATTCAACTTTGTTGAAGGGCCCTAATCTGTTTGGGGACAGCAGCTGTGAGTTGCTTCTTTATCTCACATTTAGGGTCATTTCTCGCAGGCTAGTTTTGCCCTGTTTCTGTTTGCTGTTTGGCCATGCTTTGAACTGTAAAAGTGCTTATTTTGGGGCTTCCTTGCTTCTGTCTTTTCATTCCATGTACCAATTATGCATGCTTTGTATAGCTGTAAGCCATTTCATGTACCTAGTTTTGCATTTCGGGAGAAATTCCATGCATCGAGTGTCATTTCGCCATGTTTCGGGGCTGTTTTTCCCCTCATTTTGCTACTGATTTTTGCATGTTTGCATATCATATTCCATGTCTTTTCCACGTCTCATTAGAGTGGCATTTCGGTGCCTGAGGGTCGGTCCTCGGTTTGCGTGCACGCGTGCACGCATTTCGAGTTGTCTTGTTTTCATCTGATGGCCTCCTATGTGAGTGTGGCTGAGGCTCTCTCATGTTGGTGTAAGCCCATTATTGCATTGCGTATGCCATTTCATCCATAGCATTGTGTATGCTCGGTTGTGGTGTATACTAGGTGTTGGGGTTTTGTTGGTGTGTGCAGATACTATGAGGGTGTCCTTGCTCAATGTTTTGGAATGAGTATTTGTTAATTGGGCTGCAACCTACCCGTGAAGATCTTTGGGAGCTCAGTATAGTTTAGAGTGGCTCAGTTTATTTAGTGATCTCTGTGAGCTCAGTATAGTTAGAGTGGCCCTTGGATGAGCAGTATGACTGGTGTTCATAGGTTTGCTCTACTGGTTCAGGTTCAGGTTGCTGGTTCAGGTTCTAGTTTGTTGATTGGGTTGCCTTACAGATATTCTTGGACTGCTTAGCAGTAGAATAATACAAGGCCCTCAACTTTATTTTTCTTCAAATTCAAGAACTATCCTGGCTGTTGTACATTAGGTTCTATTTTGTTAGGCTCTTGCACATGCAGTTTGCTCTACTGTCAACTGGTAGGCTGCTTGCTGCTGATCTGCTGTTGTATGCTGGTTTTGTGCAACTTATTGGTTTGAGCAGCTACTGCTGTATGCTTAACCTGCTTCTTATGGTGTATGCTGGTGGAAGTCTGCTGGTGCCCCTATGTCAGTTTTAAGGTTAAAACTGCATGCTGCTGTCGCTGTTGTCAATTTTGCTCTGCTGCTTTCCCTTAGTAGGCCTCCTCGTTTGTTTCTTCTTTTTTTGCTTTGTTGGTCTCTCACTAACTTTGGCTTGAGCTTGCATATGATAGGGTGTCTCTCCTAGTGCCAACCTAGTTGGGATTGGGAGAGTTCACTTTGATGCTTTTGGCTCTTTGCCTCATCTTTATTGATGTAATTCCATATCTTGTATGTTATCTTTGTCAATAAAGTTCTTCTTTTTGCTGATAAAAAAAAAAAATGTAGCATCCTTCCCATAGTGTTCTTTCCATTCTACCTTTACCATCGGGATGGATTTATTTCTTAACTGTTTCACTTGCCGGTCAATGATTCGTTCCGGCCATTCTGCGTATTCCATATTTTCATCAAGAGTTATCTAGTGGTAATCAATCACATGAAACGGATTCCGAAGATAAACCCTTAACATCGATACGTGGAACATATTGTGCATTTGTTCGAATCCCGGTGGCAAAACAACCCTATAAGCAACTGGACCAAGCCTTTCCAGAATTTGCAACAGCCCAATGTAATAGGGCGACAATTTTCCTTTCTTACCGAACCTTGCCTGGCCCTTCATCGGAGTCACACGAATAAACACATGGTCGCCAACCTCATACTCAAGAGGTCTTCTTTGAACATCCGCATAATTCTTCTACCGACTCTGTGCTGTTTTGAGCCTTTGTTGAACGATTTTAATTTTCTCGGAGGTATCTTGTATAATTTCGGGCCCAAGTAAAGCCCTATCCCCGACCTCTGTCCAACAAATTGGTGATCTACACTTTCTACCATACAAAGCTTCGTATGGTGCCATACCAATGCTGGAGTGGAAGCTGTTATTGTATGCAAACTCTGCTAGTGGTAAATAATCCTCCTAACTCCCTTGGAAATCCAAAGCACACATTCGAAGCATGTCTTCCAAGGTTTGTATGGTCCGTTCTGATTGCTCGTCTGTTTATGGATGGAACGTGGTATT
The DNA here is from genome assembly GCF_004153795.1 of Camellia sinensis. Classification (NCBI taxonomy): domain Eukaryota; kingdom Viridiplantae; phylum Streptophyta; class Magnoliopsida; order Ericales; family Theaceae; genus Camellia; species Camellia sinensis. The sequence goes on along the minus strand of NW_021028271.1, from coordinate 479,871 downwards.
GAATCTCAATTCCATTCCCATAGCTCTTTGCAAACTTTTCCACAATCTAGATACAAATTTTGGATCTCTATCCGAGACAGTGGACACCAGAACTCCATATAGGCGAACAATCTCATCAACATATATAGTAGCCAATCTATAAGCATCAAATGTAGTTCTAACAGGTAGAAAATGTGTAGACTTAGTCAGTCTATCAACTACAACCCAAATAGAATCCATACCTCTAGGTGTTCGAGGTAGACCAACAACAAAGTCCATAGTCACATGCTCCCATTTCCATTTTGGAATAGGAAGAGATTGAAGTAGACCGCCTAGTTTCTAATGTTCAGTTTTAACTTGTTGACATTGAAGGCACTTGGACACATATTCTGCAATTTCTTTCTTCATTTTGGGCCACCAATAGCTTTGCTTCAAGTCTCGATACATTTTGTTGTTACCTGGCCTCGCGTATGCAAGCTCTGTCTAGAGGCGTGAGTACTGATTCAAAATCGTTAGGGGCTCGTAACCACTTGGTAAGGAAGTCGAGGCTGTTGAGAAAAACTACATGTAACACCAAATAAAATGGCTTATCTAGGCCACACCATTTCTGAGTTTCTTCGGTCTCTAAAATATTAATACAAGGCGACAAGATCTCACTAGCGTCTTATATCATGTTCAACGTCATCATCTAATATCACAATTGCAATTATGCTATTGTCGAGATCTTCAGTTCTTTCGAACATTAAAGTGCATCATTGCCTACCTCATTAGCATGACACGGGAATGACTCTGAAGAAATGGAATATGGTAATCGGTAATGGGTCTTCAAGAGATACTTAGTACGTTATCAGCAAGCTCGTCTGGCTCCTCTCATGTTCAACATTTATCTCTCCTCTATATGTGGGGTGAACAAGTAAGAATCCAGACGCTTTGTTAACTCGGTTGAAGTGTGTCTCTATTCCTAGAAATAAATTATTTTGCCACACAATAACACCGTTTTAGAGCTAATTCAATATTCGTAACATTTGTCGTCTCATTATAAGGTATAGAAGAGCACATTGGAGCCGCTATAGGCCAAACTCCAGATCGGAGTAGCATATCCAGGATAATTTTTGCTCAAGTGAGTCTCTCAATTTGTCTTGATCCGGTAATCACTACTTCCCGTTTTGCATTAACACCAGTTCACACCAACTTCTATACGCAATTTACCCTTAAGCAATGAAGGCATTCACGCAAACGAGCAAGCCATTCTCTTACGTCCCATATTTAGTGAGCGTTAACAGAGCAGAGGTATTCGCTCTAAGGCTTATAGGGCGCTTGTTCAGTTCTCTTCTTGCAGTTCTTGACATGACTGTTTACTACCCGCGAAGGGAAGTATCCTCAGGGAAACGATATTACAAAAACACCTCATTTATATTTAAACAATTTGTCTGGTATTGTGACCTCTTTTTACAGACTCTACTAAGCTTTCAGACTATCGGTGCGTCTATGGAGATCTATAATATTTGGCGAGTGAAACTCTGAAATGAAGTCTCCTTAATATAACATAATCTGCTAAAATCGGCCCATAGGTAACTCTAGCACCAGAAAATCTCAAACGTGATATTCTATCTTCTAGCGAGAATTTTCTGTGATTCCTAACCACGGTGATAAGCTGCGTGGTAATTATACTTAGAAGATGAAGAATCCCTCCCCTGATTACACATAACAAATTGCTAATCTTCCGAGGGTATACTCACAAACCATTGACCTACCGTTGAGAAACTTCAACTTCTGAACGTCGCTTCACACATCAAACAACTATTCAATTTGCCACGAGGCGTATTTAGCATACCATTTTCAAGATTAGTTTCGCGTCTTAAGAAGGAATTTGGCACACTAAAAATCGACCGCATCTCAAGATCAGTCTTGCTCGGTGGAGGTCTATCCTCCATCCACCGGTGAGGAGAATACAAAGTATCATCAATGAACTACCACTTATAAATTCGCGATCTCACTGGATCACGGGGTAAAACATTAGTTAGATATATACACATTAAGCAAAACTCACATAAGCTTACAAGCAGTACATCACGTAACCTCTGGACAGATATTTAGCTATCACGAATACCTAAAATATGCGAGCAACTCTACATAAATCTACGCATGGTGAGGCAGTAATAACAAGAGGCTTCGACAAAATTCAACAAGTACCTTCAGAGAGAGTAATAATTGTTCAATATTCGTCTCAGATCTCGAGTAACGAATTTGGTGGTCTTACCTATATTCGATACAGAGGTCAATTTGAAAAACTTATTGAACCTCTTAATTGAAATGCAAAAGGACAGGATACGAAAGTCATCGACCCCAAATGCTACGTGGGTAACTAACTCTAGGTAGTATCGGACATATACTCTACTAGTGAGTCACCCCGCTTCGATTTAGTCTGCTCGATAACGATGCACCACATCTTCCAAGGCCCATCCCTCTTCCTCGACGATAAATGCGGCGATCCAATGGGGGATCACTTGGTGGCAAACACATGATCGATATCACCCACTTCTATTCAATAGGTGACCAGTTACTTACATAGAGCTAAAGCGGTATCGATTGTAACTGACACCTCTAATCTCAATTCCTACAAAATAGATTGACAGAATCTCCAGACTGAGAGACGCAATACGAAATGTTGGATAGTCGGAGAGGTTATGCACAATCACTCCACGTTGATACAAATACATTAGCTTACTCTCAGGTTGAATGAAGCTATATTGCAAAACAACTCTCACTACTCAGAGTATTGTAGGGAGTTGGGTATATACTCCTGGAGTGATCTAAATGCGGTAATCGATTAGTACTCAGAGGAAACAACGTCCGACCCTAGTAATCTTTGCGCACTCTCTAATCTATTGTGTCTATCCCCACATTGGGGCACCTACATGCCTAGGTGGAAGGCCTCCGTCTGCCACTGTCCATTTTTTTGGGTCTCTGAGCCCACACCGAAGAGACTCTCTACAGGATCTTGCCAATCGGCACTCCTCAAGGCCCTACACTAACTAATGGCTGGACGTGGTGATAGTCTGTACTTCTATGTGTCCATTGCTCACGAACAGACACAGGGGCGACCTTGCGACAAACCAAGTGTGCCACCCAAGACCGACGGGGCAAAATCCTTTCATATGTCCCGTTTGCGCCTCGGTGCGTGCTTGTAAGAGAACTTGGTCTATCTCCTTAAAAATTGGAAACTTTCCGTTGCCGGGTTAACGGGGGAGGATCTGCACTCGTTAACAAGTAATATCAATAATGCTCGGATGAAACTGGAACCAAGCTCCATCCCTAGAGATGCACGGTCAAAATCAGACAATCCATAACTCTTAGATTAGAGAGAATCAACATGTGAACGGTTGTTTCTAGCTCGCACACAGTTTACATACATAGAATTTAACTCGGTTTATGACTCCTAGGGCGAAGCGACACTGGCAGATCACGGAACAGCTCCAATGGCGCTATGGCAGAGCGCAAACTTGTCACACTGCATGGCAGTGGATATAAAAGAATGGCGAAGCTCAGAATCACACACAATACTTTAACGCAAGAATTATAAGCGATTCCACATACCTTGAATCACTGATTGGTTATCAACATCTTCTTTTCTGGAGAGCATACATTCTCCCACTATGTTGGTTTGTCTCTCCCTAGTCTTTTCCCATCTTCACCATGCTCCTTGGTGGCTGTTTCTTGCAGTCGGCCTGCTTCGCTAGAGGCTTGTGCCTGCCCTTGTTTGGTCTGAGTATATTTGAGTGGCTTAGAACCTTGCCCGTTGGCATCTGGTTGTACCTTGTGCTGCCCCCCGCTGATCCCCATAATTAATACTCCCCACTTGAGGACACTACTACTTGACGATGCCGTGTTGACACATCCTGAAACATCCTTCCTCTTCCACTATGTGCAAAAGTTTCTCCTTGATGGTTCCTGATTCTGCTTTGTTGCACCGTGCATCCTCCGATATAGGTGCTGCGCGCAGACAGTGGCTTTCTAGTGTTAGGGAACTGGGCCTCCTCCCCGCCCCGGGTCTAGTTGTTGTTCCTTGATCGCTGATGTTCTGAATGACGTTCGAAGCTGCTAACTCTCGGTCCACAATTAAAGCTCGATCCACACTGGCGCCAATCAGGTTAGCAGCGAGCTTGCGCACTGCGATCAAATTTCCTCTAATGTCTGTGTCAAGCCCCATTCAAATCGTCTGTAACCTTATCCCTATTTGCTATATGGCTGAACGCGTACCTGGTGAACAGACCTTCAAAAACGATTTCTCGCATATTAAGTGACTGGCCATTTTCCATTGTATTCAGTTGGAGGGAAGCTCTTGAATGATTTACTTGTTTTACGGATAGGAAATACTTTTCCATGAACAGATCATTCGAACTGCTCTCCAAGCTTATGTCTCTACTGTTGAGTACTCCTTGTATCCATCTTCCCACCACTGATCTCTGTCCCTCATTTGAAATGCCGCCATGGGTCACCTATCCTTGCTTATTCGGATCCGTCGGGGTCATCTCAGCAACTACTTTAATTGTCGTCTTAAACCAAGCTTCAGCGTTCATCGGGGTTGTCCAACCCGGGAATTTGTGAACGTAGCTTTTTCAAATTCTTGCTAGATCTCCGATTGTGTTTTGTGATCTTGGTTTGGGATGGACTATTGCCTACTATACGCCATCGCCGTGTATATATCGATGCACCCTCCCCGACACTCCGGCACTCCATCACAGTTACCCCGTTGTTATTATTTCTCTGCTTCGTTCCAGCCCACTTCCTGCAGATGGGATTTTTTGTGACATTTATTCATTTATTTATCTATCATTATTATTATTATAACTTTAATGTGCAAGGAATAGTACAAAAAAAAAGCTTCATTAATTAGATTAGATAAGCTACATTAGCAAAATCCAAATAAAACAAGGAACAGATTAATAATATATTTAGGGTACTTTCAGTTGACTCCTACACTCAACAATTCTAAACTAGGCAATCTTTTAGATGTGAGCATGACAAAACAGACCAAGTAAGCCTAGCCTTTTATTAGTCTCTTTAGATCCTTAAATACAAGGAAAGTCTTCACACAGGGCTGCCGCTCCATTGGCTTGGAAAAATCCAGAATCCACACACCCTACTGAAGATAGCAGGTTTGCCACTACGCATGCCTACGCAGCACTGGCTACCTCCCGATAGTCCTCAGTCCTGAAGTTCACTCGACCCTCTTCCGTCACAATTCTACTGGGTCGGGCATGAACACTGAGGGCTTCAAAAGTAAAAGGTCGCCCACCTATCAGTGAAACCATCGGAAAGGGTAATGACTAACCAGGGCGTCTTTTTGTCTAGAATGGACAGTCCGATATAGGTACCATCCAACTCTTCAGCTTGTCCAGAGCACATACCTCCTAGGGGAACAAGTCTGACATCATACAAAAGACAGCCATGCTGAAAACCTTTCGCAACATCCCATACCTCAAAACGTGGTCTGTATCTCAGGTGCTCTTGGTATGCCTTCCCATAAGACTCATCTTCAGTGCCGAATCAACTTCACAACCGCCGGGGGGTTGTATTACGTACAACGTCTCAAGCTTCATCAGACTCAAGATCAGGCTCAAGCTGTCAGGATCAGGATCAGCGTTCAGGTCAAACGCTCAAGCTCAAATTCATAGCTCGCTTCTATAGGACTCCACTTCTTCACTTGGTCAGATTACTAATGGATTCATAGTCTCGTACCGAACTTTCGTCGTTAGACTTAATGTCTGATGACCCTCGGCATCTACTAATAAGAAAGGTTCTAACTTAGTCTACGTCACTGCATAAATAAATTAACGTAACAGTTTTTTTTTTTTAAAAAAACAAACTTCTAACCCATGGCCCAAAGGTTCAACTGGCTTGATACCAAAACTATGATCACCAATTTTTTTTTGAAAACGCATACATTTAATAAACGTGCGATAACTTGCTAGATAAAGTTTTAAATAATAATTAGGAAACTTTAAGTTTTCTTCACAACCAGCAAAGTCAGACGACAAAATAAAACTACAAGTTCACACTACAAACTCACGACACAAGTTAATCTAATCAGAGGGATAACAGGATTTATTGATACAAATTTGACTCTAAGTCAGCAAGGTGATATTGGCAAACGCTATCAATTTCAGCCTCAGTCCCTTCTTCGACTATAAATCGGCAATGAAAAACGCCAGGGCAGACAAAATATAGCCATGAGTTGTTTGCAAACAGTAAGAAACGTAACCTAACCTACATTCTTTTTAAGAGAAAAAATATATATATGCAACATGAGATAACATATAATTATACAGAATTACAAACCATAGAATAATTATATTTTATAATGAAATTAGGTGAACACTCGAAATCTCACAAAAGAGATTACGACTTACCAAGCACTAAGTCATGGCATACGGTTAATTTGAGAACCTCTCCTTGTCAAATATTAATGTTTACCAAAACCGTAAACTACTCAGGGATGCGTTAGACACCCCATTTGACCTGAAGCCTTGAAGACTCAGACATCACAATTGAGCGATCTGGGACGCTGCATATCGGCCGTTAGATCAGAGTCCCGCCGTGGTCCTGCCTTCCGGATTTTCCGAACCTTCTTATTCGGGGATCTTTGTACAGTTGCGAAGAGCACTTTTCGTGTGTGGGTCTTTATGGAGGGGATGGAGAGAGGTCCCGTAGAGCCTATCTTCTTAATGCCGTGGCTAATTTTTGTGGCCTATGTAGGCCATTTTGCTTTGGAGCCCGATATTCGGTTTTGGGACTGTTGGCCGTGTCCACTTCGGGACTGCCTAACTCATCTCCATTTTGCTCTGAGTTTTTGGAATTACTTCCTTATGTTTCTCCCTTTTGAGGACACTGGGGCTGAGAACCACTCGGTGTTTTGGTCGAACAGCCCCAGTTTCGGTTTTTAACGCAGTTATTTCGGGGCCCCGAACTGCGCGTTTGGCCCCGAGCATTCGTTTATCGATTCGTTCAATTTTGGCAGGTGCCTCGGTTTTATACAGGAAGGCCGTAGGAAGGAGGGGAGGCCACATTGTTGCGCAACCAGTTATAGTTCACTTCGCGCCTCCGACGCCTCATGTTTTTTCTCACTTCCGAGCTAATATGACAACTTGGCCATTTTCTGAATTAAAACCACATGTTGGTTAATACAATGGAGGACAGCAGGAATGTTGATCCGGCAGTAATGCCACCTTAACCTTTTGAACCCTTCCTAAAAAAGGCTTGTTTTCTTCCTGTTTCAAACTGTTTCCCAATTTTGAACCAAGGTTTGTGTTGAGGCACCTGGGAGGCCTATGTGTGTGGCCGGCCAGAAAACTCTTCTTGGAGTCTTTTGACCCCGTAGCCGGCCGGCCATGGGGAGTGCCGTGTCTGGCACCTGCACAAAAGTGGCCGTCATGATCCTTGCAATATGTATTTACAGCTGTAATAGGGTCCCCAAATATCTACACCGGGGAATGCCTTTGGGGAAAAGACTTGGGCGCTTTCCCATTTCCGCTCCTATGCTCCCCCCTCTGGTCATAACCAGCCTCCAACATTTGGTTGTTTAAGAGTTAGAGAAAATTGCTTTCAAAGTCTTGCATCCAAATCTCTCTCTCATTTCTTAAAAATTCCTCCGTTTGATACCTCATTTTTTCATCACCACCAGCACACCACCATCTCCATTTCCAGCAGTAGGAAGCATGATGTTCTCTCAGCCAAGAAGCAACCAAAAGACTTGTCTTCAAGGTGAGTGAACCATTTTCCTCTTTTTGGCTTATTTTTTTTGACATATTTGTAAGTCCATAACATGCTTGCCTGTTTTTGAGCTCCGACCATAACCAAAAGGTCATTTTTTGAGTTCATTTTCTTGTTTCATTAAGGGCTCAACCTGTTTGAGCCCCCATAGTGCGACTGCTTCATATCCTCCTGAATGCCATTTCCTTGCATGATATTTAGCTTATGTGATCTGTTTTGGGAGCATAGAATGTAAACTGGTAAATAGGCTTATATGAGCCTCTATCAAGAGAAGGGATCAACTACTGTTGGAACCTTCCAGTCCACTTGTCATTATAGTCTCTCTTTGGTCCCATTTTTGCATAATTTATTAGCCTATTGTGCTTCCATTTTTTGGACTGGTTTTCAGACTGAAGAAAGGTTTTTTTGGCTTTTCTTCTATGTTTCATTGAGGTCTGTCATGTTGAGGCATTATTTATACAAACTTGCTATTATATCTCTCTTTGTCCCCAATGTTTTGGCATGATTTAATTAGCCTATTGTGCTTCCATTTTGGCGATTTTCAGAACTGAAAAAAAGCTTATTTTGGATCTTCTTCATATTTAATATAAGGTATTTCTATGTTGAGACCATCCTTCATATACTTTGTGTTATATCTCTCTTTTGGCCATATTTTGCATGATATTTTTTGGCTTGTATGCAGCTGTTTTGGGTTGGCCATCAACTGTAAAAAGCAGTTATTTTGGTCCCTCTTTTTTAGTATGTGAAGAAGAGTCTTTCCTTTTTGGACTTGATTACCACTTGCTCCTTATTCCATTTTTGAACCATTTCTTGCATAGGGTTTAAGCAATCTGTGTGGTTTTGTGGTTTCCATAATCTGTAAAAGAATCATGTTTTGGGCCGCCTATTCAATCTTTGTTGAAGGGCCTAATCTGTTGGGGCAGCAGTGTGAGTGCTGTCTTTATTCACATTTAGGGTCATTTCTCGCAGGCTAGTTTTGCCTGTTTGTTTGCTGTTGGCCATGCTTTGATCTGTAAAAGTGCTTATTTTTGGGGCTCCTTGCTTCTGTCTTTTCATTCCATGTACCAATATGCATGCTTTGTATAAGCTGTAAGCATTTATGTACCTAGTTTGCATTTCGGGAGAAATCCCATGCATTCGACGTGTCATTCGCCATGATTTCGGGCGAAATATATTGCTACTGATTTTTGCATGTTTGCATTCAATGATTCATGTTTTTCCACGTCTCATTAGAGTGGATTTGGTGGCATGAGGGTCGGTCCTCGGTTGCGTGCATTCTGCACACATTCGAGTTGTTTGTTTCATTGATGGCTCCTATGTTAGATAGAGGCTCTCTCATGTTGGTGTAAGCCCACATTGCAATTGCGTATAGCGATTTCACCATAGACATTGTGTTATGCCGGTTGTGTATTACCTCGTACAAAGTTGTGCATTCCATGACTGTGTATTGTAGATTGGATCTTGTGTATATGGATATCAAGATATCGTGTCGGTGATACGGGAGTTACCCGGGACAGGGACGGGTGCGTTTTTCGTACTCCGAGTGACGGAGTGTCGTCAATTCCCGAGTCACCGACACTCGGATGTATCATGATGGGAGGTTAGGTCTTATATTATTAATATATATCATTTCATATTAAATTTGTGCAATCGATACCGACACCACTGGCCACAGAATCATGGCTCGATTATGCGTGAATTTGGTGGCACGGAGGATCGAGGCATAGGCATATATTTGTGAAAAGTACATTACTAATCCCCATATATCTCGTTGCAGGCAAGATGAAGAATCAGCAACTTTTCGGGGCTTGGCAGCGCATTTACATCAACGACAAGAGTGTAGAACAAGGTAATTGGGACCTCTAGTGAGTTTTCCGCGCAAGGAGCTAGACATGACAGTCATGTTCATTGCAGAGAAGCAAGGAGTCCCTGGCTTGCACGGATCAGTGTTTACAGCTTTCTTAGGTTAGATTTTTAATTAATTAGGAAGTTTGGTACAGTTATCAGATTGTGAAGGATTAATTTGGACCTGTAGATTATTCTTTATCGGGACTGTATATTTATCGACCCTCCACGAGGGCACATAACTGTAGATAAAGTGGCTGTGTGTGTTTGTACTGTCTTCCAGCCCCAACGTCTTTCCCTTTTTTTTAGCCACTTATGGAGTTAGGATTAGAGGCAATTTCAATGAGGATCAGTTGATATGCATGTTTTGACCATCAGTCTGTTTTGCATGCACGGGCTCTGCGCACGCATATAAACTGCATTGTATTCAATCCAAATTGAATACATGTTAGCGTGCATTCATATACCAGTTCAGAATGAGCCCGAGCCTATATAATATTGCTTGTGCATGTTTGCATAAGGATTTCCGTAATATCGATCATCATGATTTCTAAAAGTGCTGTTTTTGGCTTGGAGTACTCGTAAGTTTTATTGCTTTGCATCTTGCATGCGTGCGAGTGTTGCATGGAATAGCATGCTTACCATGAGTGCTAATTGTCGTTTGGGATATTACTGGCTGAATGCCTATGGGTGAAGGTTGGGATATTTGGATGGGAATAAATCATCAACTGTTCGTTTTAAAAGCCCACTAGTAGTGGCAAAACCATCTTTTTCTAAGTCCAGCCGAGGGTGGCAAAACTGCATTAAGCCTCCTTGCGTAACACCACCTTCAACATACCAACATGAAATGTTTGTGTTTCCAATCAGGCGACTCAGTCATACGTTGTATGCTGTGCGCATCCCATAGTTACCTAGGCTAATAACCGGAATACAAAAACATGACATGTTTTAAAAACATATCTGGTTAGCAGAGGCCGGTCTTGCCGGGCGGCGGGGGTGCCAACAGGAAGTGAGCTTCCAAACGACCAAGTTCCCGAGCCGAGGAACTTTGGTGATGAGGCACGTGTGTCTTAGCAAACGAGTCAGGGTTCCTAATATTTTCCCCAAAAATAAAATGATTTAGGGTGGAGACTTTGTATCTGGCTAAAGCAGTCCATGTTGGCACTTCTTGTCAAAAAAATCTGTTTTTCTCAAAATGATTTGCCTGGATTGGACTCTTTTGTTCAGATTAAGAACGTGACAATTTTGATGAGTCCCTGAGCTGTAGTGACCCCAAAATGAACTGGAACGGGATTTCCTCTAGGGGCGTTCGGGACGTCTAAGTTTCCTGGCGACTCTGCTGGGGATTTAGAGAACTTGACTCGAACTTCATGTATCTGGTTTGATTACACTTTAGTGGTTCTTTGCTTGCATTTGGCTTGGTGCGCCAGGACCCGGTTGCATTCTGCTATTTTCTACAAGGTTTCCGAGGCTGTCTGTCAAAGGCATGAATAAGGCTGACCGGTTTGTGGGCTCTGCCAGTTATGGAACACATAAGCCGGTTTTACCGGGGCACGTCTTTGAAACCATTCGACTAGTGCATATGGATCCATAGTGATATTCCAGACTAGGATCAGGTTGCTTACACCGTTTACAGGTTTGAAAACCGTTGCGTGCGTAGTGAAACCCGAGCTGCCTTGACAAAAATAGGACAGGGAAACCCTATCCCCAAATAGGGGTGTTTGGCTTCAAACTTATTGTTATGTGCTTTAGATGTGCTCGTCTCTACGGAATGCATGTATCAGGTAGTGAGTTTGGGCATCAAGGCTGCTGGGTATCAGTTAGTTTGTGGGTATGGCTTGGGGCATGGTCAATATTTGAGAATCTAGTTTATCTTGCGGGTGATCAGAGATTCGTTTGGGAACAGTGAATACAGGGAATAAGTAATCATGTTTGAAGGAGCAGTGTGCATCTACTTGCCGACTGTGTGGTTGGTATGGTGGCGTGCCCGGTGTGTGTCATGCTCATTTATTTTAAGCTGTTATGTTGTCCGTATATATCTGTTTATGTGTATTTTCCTTATGCTTTATTATCTTTTGTCGTAGGGAGTCTAGACATTGGCTCAACCCAGCAGAACCCCAAGCACTTTGCACCGAGTTCGCCGATTTTTTCTTTATTGATCTGAGGACAATTACGGAAACAGCCAGTGTTTCATCTCTAACCCCGTTGTCAGAAGAAGTGCAAAGAGAAACGCGTGTACTGACAGAGAGTCACGCAGATACAGTGGTTCCCCATCGAGTGACAGTTGGATGTGAGATCCCATTTGGAGACAGATTGCCAGTAGTTTCAGATAGAGTCAAAACATCTGGACAACAACAGGAGTGATGAGATGATACGCAAATGCAAGATACCATGCGGCCATGTCGCAGTGATGCCATATTCGCGCGAGGATGAGTTCCGCAAGCACAGGCCGAGATTGGCATGCAGGCTTGAGCTAACTACCAGACTGCAACAGCAGAATGCGGCAATCTGCTTCGCGATGAAGTCCCCTCCGCGGGGCTCATTATTGGCAGAACTACTGTACATGAACGTCCTCAAACACTCCAGAATACCGTGCCAGATATCCAGAACCTGCAGAGGACATCGACCTCCCAACGGGGCCAGGTCCGCCCCGCTCCGCCGCAAACTGGTCGGCAGACCCATACACTTAATCACCGGACTCTCCTTGAGTTCGAGATTGACACACAGCTGCTAAATTGAGCAA
>NW_021028271.1:376849-461060 GCF_004153795.1 Camellia sinensis | reverse complement strand
AGGAGATTTGGTGCTCAAGGACAACCGAGCTCCCATCCACGACCCAAGGGGCAAGTTCAGACCTAATTGGACTGGTCCCTATATCATCAAAGCTATCTGGTCAGTTGGAGCTGTGGTTCTGATGGACCTAGATGGCCTGGAATTCTCCCAACCGATCAACATGGACAAGTTGAAGAAATATTACCCCTGAGAGGCTCGCTAGGCCGAAAACCCGAAAGGGCGACCTAGGCAAAAGTTAGAGCACAAAAAATTAGAAAATATAAAAACTGAGCTCGCAAGGTTGAAAACCCGCAAAGGGCGGCCTTGGCAAAAGTTAGAGCGTAAAAGGAAAGTGAAAATACCCGAGTGGACCTAAGCCTGAACTACGTAAGGCTTGATTCCCATCTTCGGGATACGTAGGCAGCTTCGTCTTGAAGTTCAGCCATAAACTTTTCCTCGATCAACTTTGTCCATTTTGACCATCTCAGTCATCTTTATCCATCAGCATTTATCGCGATCTCTGGTACAGTGCTATCCAGACTAGGGGCAACTTTCCGTTGCCACGACGGTGCAGCGTCATTCAGACTAGGGGCAACTTTTCGTTGCCATGCAGTGCCGCGGTACTCTACAAACTAGGGGCAACTTTTCAGTTGTAGGGATCTGGGGTTGTGCATCTCAGTGACAGATCTTAGGCGTGTCCAGTTCTGATCCATATCGAACATGGTTTTGAAAAGTTTTAGTAAAAGTTGACTTTGTTCAAATTAATCTCTTTACAACTAAGACCATTTTTGGACCAAAGCGGAAAATTTTCAGTACCACAACCTTCAATTTTATTGATTTCAAAACAGAGTTCTCCTGCTCTTGCATACAATCGAAGCTGCTTTTTATTACATTCATAAGGAAAACTTGAAAGTACTAGTAAAGCAATAAATCTGGGACACAGTCGAGTCAAGTATCCCTGCGCCCCCTCCCAGAGTTGGTCGAAGCCTCTGACGCCAAGCTAGGCCCAACCTGTGCCTCCTCGTTGAGCCAATCCAAGCACTCGTCAGACAAAGTGCAATTGAAAGTGGGAGCAGGAGCCAAGATTTCTCTGGTCCTCCATGTTGTGGCATATCGGGCAAGTTGTGCACCTCGGATCGGGAAAGCAGCCGGGTACTCAATCCCCTCTGGTGGGCAAATCTGATCATGACCAAACTGGCGCAGGAACCGGAACGGAAAGTAAAATACACAGTGGGTGAGACCAATCAACTGGATCCCGACCAACCGGGACATACTATAGCTCATTGCCGGGAGATTGAGCCAGGAGCAGCGCCAAGCAATGTGATCTGCAGACAAATTGCACATCCAGTCAAACCACCACCTTTCATCAAGGGCATTGACTAGGTACTGTCGAAAGAAATAGCCTCTAGCTGAGTAGGCCGGGCAAGAGTCCACGACCTGTAATTTGTCCATTAACCATACCTGGGGAGGGATGAAAAATGAGAGAATAAAGAACAGAGAGATGTACGATGAGAGAAAAGGAAGACAAGGGTTTTGTGAGAAAAATCGAGCCTGAGGGCCGAGTGATGTGAACAAATACATATGTAAGATGGGGTGGGAAACATTACCTGCAGCAGCAGTGGACTCCCAGCAAACCTAGTCGTCTCCCGGTGATGAAAAGCATCCAAGCCCATCAGCGTCTCGGCCAAGGTCATGGCAATGCAACTCTTCCCTTCTCTCAAACCTTGACCAACTTCAATCAGATGGATGCTAGATCCGCCAAAGCCCGAGGAAAGCAGAAAATGAGACAACAAGCACAAGCAAAGGGCGTGTTGCCGGAAACCTTGCCAATAATGGTTGCTGCGGTCACCGGCGTCAAAAAAGCGATGGATTAGACCGAGGATATCCAGTTCCCCATTACAGACCAGAGATCGATCATCATGAGCGGTGAGTCCGCACATCAGCCCCAAATCCTGGGCATGGCCGAAGCGGAACTGGGGCAAGATCTCTTCTTGGCTTTCATATTCCATCAAAACTTGAAAATCTTCAAAAGTCGGACATACCTCTTGCCCGCCAAAGCTGAAGACATGCGTCACCGGGTTCCAAAACCTCGCAGCGGCATGGAGGAAAGGAAGGTGTAACGGAGTGCGACTCAGCGTGAACAGTGCATTCAAGCCGAAACCCCGGAAGTTCAGCTTTTCAGAACCATCTAGAGAAGCGATCCAAGCTGTGAGATTTTCAACAAGAAACGCCTCCATTTCTGATGCAAAACTGAGGTGAATTGAATCAACCATGGTGCTGGGGCTTTTAAAGAGGGAAAAACACTATTCAGGAGGACACGTGTCAAAAATTGGACAGCTGCAGGGATAAGTGGCCAGCCGGCCACCTTTTCTGACAGGCCGGCCATCTCCTTTTTCAAAACTGGCCGGCCACCTCCCCTCTCCATGAAACTGGCCGGCCGGCTCCTAAAGGTGGCCGGCCATGCTCCAATGTATGTCCTTGGCCCTGTTTTACCCTCCGAGGGAAAGTTTTGAGCATTTCCATGCAATGGGAGAGTCAAAGGCCTTCATTTCCCTCTGTTTCGGATGCGTTCCGTTGCCCAGATCGTCCGGAGTACACTTTGTGTTGTTGAGTTTTGTTTATCGAGTTGTTGTTTTGATTATCAAGTTGTCGTTTTGCTTATCGAGTTGTTTGTCGAGCTGTCATGTTTCGTGTTTTTGAGTCGTTGCTCTCTGTTTAAGCAATCTTTGTTTAAGTCTTGTTTATTTGCATTGTCAACACTATTGTATTTTGCTTATTGAGTTGTAAACTTGCTAAGATTTTTGTTGTATCTTAGAAAGTTAGGTTGTTGCATCGGTTCACTACCTGACTGGGCGAAATGCATAATACACGCTTCCGTTCAATCTCATTTTGGTGCAAAATGTCGCGATATGATGCTAAGTGTTTAAAATACAATACTTTTGTCAAAAGCTGTTTCATTCCATCATGCCTCGTTTGTTACAACATTTTACAGACTAAGGCACAAGTTTTACAGAAAATAAACTGCCTGATAATGTACAAATGTGCTATAACTACTAGCAAAAAGATAAATAAAACAGAAAACAAGCTACATCTGTGCTCTCAGGAGTGAGAATAAGGGGCCCTCCTCGTCCTCTTCTGCGGGACAACCTCTGCATCACCATCATCATCCGGGCCAGAGCTGTCGTCCTCTGGATCCCCCTCAGCCTCGTCTCCACTCCCGGAACCAAGACCGGAGTCCCCCTCCTCAGCAGATGTCTCTGACTGACGGTCTGTGGCCTCTTTCTCCTCCTCCTCATCGGGCTCCGCCTCTATGACATGTGCCCTGCGTCTACGGGAGGACCCTCCTCGAGCTCCTCGGAAAGGCCTGGATGGCCCAGCTCCCCGAAAAGGCCTGGATGGCCCAGCTCCCTGAAAAGGCCTGGATGACCCAGCTCCGTGAAAGGGCCCAGATGGCCCAGCTCCCCAAGGAGGCCCAGGTGGCCTAGCCGGCGGCTGAGCGTACACCGGGGGCATCTGAAAATAAATAGTTCAATTCAAATACATCAGTCGAAATATGTACATCAGATGCAGATACAAGCAAAAACTACATGAAATGAGTGCATGTAAATACAGTGTACAAGTGGGGTGTGTGTCAGATGTGCTCTACACAGGTAGCCTATCAATGCAGTAGAAATCAGCATGTCATCAGAAGTATGATAAATGCCAGAAAACTAAAGGGTACCTGGATGCCCATGATGGACAACTGTGCCTCCCTCCGCAGGACCATGCCCTCGAGTGAGGCCACCAATCCGACCACTTCCTCCACGTACTCTCGGGGTGGCTGCAAATATGAGCCCATAATCATCAGTGAATAAAGGAATGTCTAAATGTTTGAATGATAGATGAAAAACAATGGGGCATACCAGTGGTGAGTCGGGGTCAATGGCGTATCGATCACCGGGCATCGGAGGCTCTAACGGGATCGGAGTCGGAGAGGTGGTCCCATACTGCCACCCCATCAGCTCAGTCGGCATATCCGGCCACCCAGGATGAGAAAGAGTCGGAGGAATTGGGGGAACCGGTCTACCCCCACCTCTAGATGTGCTAGCCCTACTAGTGGAAGGGGCGTTTGCAGCCCGAGCCCGGGCCTGGCTCGAGGATGGCACACCAGCAGACCTCATCATCGGGGTGCGAACTCCCGTCAATGGAGGCATCAAATATGTATGATGGTAAGTGGCGTAGTCCCCCTCCTCGAGATGTAGCAAAGCGTCACTACCCAGCATGGCACCGACTACCTCTTGGGAAGAGAGCCTATCAACGGTCCGCATATCGGCTGGGGGTGCTGCGGGAGGATCCTGAGAATCGTACCCCCATACCTGACGCAGAAAGCGTTCCCCCAGAAACCATGCTCTACCGACTGGTCCTTCGAGTAGGACCCTGTACTGGGAGGTGCCCGATCCTCCGGCATACTGAAATCGGAGACCATCACCCAAGGGCGCCCAGGGCTGCCATGTAATCTGCGGATAACAAATGCATAAATCAATCAGAAATCGGGAATATGTGGAGCAAATCAAAGATGAAAATGGAAGGGACCGAGAGTTTTGAAATACCTCCGACGGTCGCACGGTGTCAAAATACTGCCGTAGATAAAAGAGAGTCTCTCGGGGTCTCGGCCGGTGCGGGCCCTCGAACACCAGCGAGTATGGGGTCATGGGGGGCCCTGCCACCTCCAACTCTGGGGCTAATACCGGGAAATATGCGTAGACCCATAACTGAGAAAAGC
This sequence comes from Camellia sinensis, assembly GCF_004153795.1. Taxonomy (NCBI): domain Eukaryota; kingdom Viridiplantae; phylum Streptophyta; class Magnoliopsida; order Ericales; family Theaceae; genus Camellia; species Camellia sinensis. The sequence continues at coordinate 456,319 of NW_021028271.1, read as the reverse complement.
AGTGCAGAATGTAAGTACAAAGTGCTGAGGGCAAAATGCAGACTGTAAAGTGCGTTGTGTGTGCAATGTACAAGTAATGGGGAGCAGAAATGTAAATCAAAAGGACAGAAAGTACCTCCCAGGCTCTCCAATAACCGCCAAGTAAATCTCCCTGCCCGCGGGAGGTCGCGCTCATGTAGCAGTAAAGGGTAGCCAGGCCGGCGCCACCCCAGTCGTATCGACTGACCTGTGATAGGTCAACCAGAGCGCTCAATAGATACAGCCCAACTGTGTTCCCTCTATCGGCAAACAGAGTAGTCCCGAAGAGGAACATAAGGAAGCCACGGGCATACTGCTCTGTCTCCTCAGGAGTCCCGGGCTCCATCTCCGCCCGCCGGAAGTGGGAAGAGAACCAAGTGTATCGAACTCTCCCGGAGGCTCTGTCAACAGGCGGACGGGCCCCCAGTAGATATATCCAAGCGGCCTCCCACTCGCCCATGTCCTCGTCATAAGGAATGGACCAACCTCCTATGTCCAGGCCGGTCAACACAGCAAAATCCAGAGGGGTCATAGTCATGTCCCCAGTGGCAGAGAAATGAAAGGAGTTGGTGGTGTCCCACCATCTCTCTACCAAAGCCGCCATCAGTGTCCTCCTAGCAAGACAACGTGATAATCCAATACAGAAGGCCCCGAATCCTGCCAGATCTACTAAATCCCGGACAGCCTCCGGGAGCTCAACATACCAATCCCTCACGGCAGTGGAGCCATATCCCCGTACACCGCGAGAACCAACCTGCATTCAGAATGAATACATGTGTCAGTATAAAAATGAACGAGCTGTATGCCGATGAAATGAATGAGCTGTGTGTTCAGGAGTGAAGTGTATGAACTGTGTGTTCAGTATAAGCTACGTACAAATGAAAAGTTTGGGCTGCGTGTTCAACTTTCAATCAATGCGGGCTGCGTGTTCACTATCAAATTTGGGCTGCGTGTTCAACTTTCAATCAATGTGGGCTGCGTGTTCACTATCAAATTTGGGCTGCGTGTTCAGATTTCAGAAAATTAAAGTTTGGGCTGCGCGTTCAACTTTCAATCAATGTGGGCTGTGTGTTCACTATCAAATTTGGGATACGTGTTCAGATTTCAGAAAATTAAAGTTTGGGCTGCGTGTTCAACTTTCAATCAATGTGGGCTGCGTGTTCACTATCAAATTTGGGCTGCGTGTTCAGATTTCAGAAAATTAAAGTTTGGGCTACGTGTTCAACTTTCGATCAATGTGGGCTGCGTGTTCACTATCAAATTTGGGCTGCGTGTTCAGATTTCAGAAAATTAAAGTTTGGGCAGCGTGTTCAACTTTCGATCAATGTGGGCTGCGTGTTCAGATTTCAGAAAATTAAAGTTTGGGCTATGTGTTCAACTTTCAATCAATGTGGGCTGCGTGTTCACAATCAATCTGGGCTGTGTGTTTAGAAAATTAAAGTTTGGGCTGCGTGTTCAACTTTCAATCAGTGTGGGCTGTGTGTTCACCTTCGAATTCGGGCTGTGTGTTCGACAAATCAGTGTTTGAGCCGTGTGTTCACTTCTTAACTAGTGTGTGTCGTGCGTTCGCAACCAATTAATGAGCCGAGTGTTCAGAAATTCAAGTGTTTAAGCTACATGTTCAGGATGCAAGCAAAGTACTATGTCATAGGCTAAACTGTGTGTTCAAGCATGGCAAAGGCACGAAATGCACGAAAAATGCAGAAAATGAAGCAAATACCTCTCGTGCCTCATAAAAGAGGTGATGCTCTGGCTCCCGCAGAAGTAAATCCCCAGGTGCTCGCTCATCAAAATCGGTGAAATGACGAAAAATGGCTCGGGGAAGGACATGTGTTGGCGGAGCATACCTCCCGGGAATAAAGGGGCGGACCCTCGGGGGCAAAGTCATGGCATCAAAATCGTCCCCGGCACCTGGAAAACCTCCACCATGAGGAGAATTACCCGCCATTTTCAGAAAATCTGCGAAAGGAACAAAAATGAGCAAAAATGAGCTAAAATTGGGAAAAGTCAACAAAAGTCAACTCTCGGGAAATGAAAAAGTCAACAAAAGTCAACTCCCGAGAAAATCTTCCAAATATTGAGACAAACTCACCTCAAGTGGCGAAAATGAGAAAAGAAGCCCCGAAACCAAAATTTAGTCGGTGCAAAGTGCTTGAAACTGAATATTTTCGCGAAAACAACTTGCGTAGGGCGTTGGAAAACGCGTATGGAGCTCAGATCTGAGGGAGAAAATGGTGTAGGAAGCAAGTGGAGAAGATTTCGTGGCTGCATTTATAGGCTCAAAGTGTTTGGGTGAGAGAGCATAAAGAAAAGGAGGTGAAAATACCAAATTGTCCTCGGATTTGGGCAGGTGGCCGGCCGGCCACCTTTTCTGGCTGGCCGGCCATTCTCTTTTTGGAAAACTAGCCGGCCACCTCCCCCCTTCATAAAACTAGCCGGCCATGTTCCTCACATGCTCACCTAGCTCTCTGCAAATTTTGAGGAGGATTGGAGTTCCCGGGACCTGAAAAAGTTCAAGGAAAGTGCACTTTCTATTGCGAAACTGCTCTGCCGGAACTTCAGCTTCAAGTTCTGACATGTGTCTCATCATTATTCATCAAAATCAAAGTGTATCCTTTTTGAATATGTTGTAGCCTTTCCAGGAAGTGGATCGGAGGCCATGATCGAGTCGCCTTCGCCGAAACGCGCGTTTCCGTGTTCGTTATTTCGTAACAAAAGGGCACCTTGATTTATGCTCGTTTTGCACTATCATACACATAACTTGCATTCTCATGAGCATACTTGCATTATTATGCACATTTCTTGATATTTCCATACCTCTGTGCTTAAGCATGCGTTGTCACGCACGTTCCTCTCTCGCATCGCGATGCATTCACTCGCCGACACTGCGTGTGTCAAACTTTCGGAATCACATTGAATATATGTTGTTAGCATATTGTGCTTGTTGAATTTCTCTCTTTTGCAGGCACGATATTATATGTACGGTTCATTTGAGGCTGGTGCGACCAGACAAATTGCGCAGGTATCATATCTTTTCCGTGTGAGACGTGGCGAGGATTGAATAATTCTCTGCATTTTTAACTGCATGAAATGTAGTTGTTGCTTTGCATTCTTGCTTAAAACTGTTGCATCTATTTGCGAATACTTGCTTCATTACAGCTTGCTGCATTTGCATGATCATTGAGTTACTTCCGGCTCTGTGCATATCGCTTTGCATTTTGCCCCCTTTGCCTGCGGGCATGCCTGCGGGCATATCTCTTTTTATCTTGTACGTTTGTCTAAGTCTTCGGCCTTGTCAAAAATGGGTCGTCTCTGGGCTTTGATATTCACTCCCGTCACTTGTGACTTCCGAGTTCTGTCAAAGAGGGGCAACTGTAGACACCCCATTTTTGACCGACCTTAAGACTCAGACATCACCGATTGAGTGCTCGGTGACGCTGCATATCGTGCTCGTTCAGAAGTCTCAGAGTCGCGGCCGTGAGCCCTGCCTCCGGATTTTCGAACCCTCTTCTGTGCCTTGTCTCGGTTTGCGAACCAGACTCATTTTTCTCTGTTTCTTTTCCTGAGGGGAGGGAGAGGTCCCGTAGACCATCTCTCAATAGCCGTGGGCTACATTTTGTGGCCATAGGTCATTTTGCCCATTTCGGAGCCCGGTTTCCGGTTTTTCGGGACTGTTGGCCGTGTGCCTCGGTTCGGGACCGCCTAACCATCTCTGTTTGCTCTAATTTTTGGCATACTTCTTATTTGCTCCCTTTTGAGGGACACTGGGGTCTGAGAGACTCACTTCGGGGTCGAATACCACTTTCGGTGTTTAACAGGCAGTTTTTGGGGCCCCAAACTGCGCGTTTTGGCCCCCGAGCATTCGTTTTGCATCGATTTTCGTTCATTTTTGGCAGGTACCTCGGTTTTATCACCAGGAAGGCCGTAGAAGGGTGGGAGGCCAGAAATTATTGCAGCAACCAGTTATATTCCTCCGGCGCCCTCCGACGCCCGTTTTTTCTCACTTCCGAGCCAGTGTTGAACAACCTTGGGCCATTTTCTTGAACTTTTAACCACATATTTGTGTCGTACACACATGGGAGGACAGAAAAAGTTGGTGGCCAGCCAATAATTCCACCTGACCCTTTTGAACCCTTCCTAAAAATGGCTTGTTTTCTCTCTTGTTTCACTGTTTCCAATTTTGAACCACAGGGTTGTGTTGAGGGCACCTGGGAGGACACCTATTTGTGGTGGCCGGCCAGAAAATCTTCTTGAGCTTTTTGACCCCTAGCCGGCCGGCCATGGGGAGTAGCCGGCTGGCCACCTGCAACTCCAAAAAGTGGCCGGTCATGATCCTTGCAATATGTACTTTACAGCTGTATAGCTGTTGTCCCCCAAAAATATCTACATCCGGGGGATAGCCTTTGGGGAAAAGACTTGGTCCTTTTCCCCCACTCTTCCCTCCATGCTCCCCCTCTCCTTGGTCCATATAACCAACCTCCAACATTTGTTTTAAGAGTTAGAGAAAATTGCCTTCAAGTCTTGCATCCAAATCTCCCTCTATCTCTCTCATTTTCTTAAAAATTCCTAAGTCCTATACCTCATTCATCACCACCCAGCACCACCACCACTACTCCATTTCCAGCAGCTTGGGGAGCTTTCCAGTAGCTAGGAAGCATCACTTCTCAAGCCAAGAAGCAACCAAAGACTTGTCTTCAAGGGTGAGTACCATTCCCTCTTTTTTGGCTTATTTTTGCATCATTTGTAAGTCATACATGCTTGCTGTTTTGAGCTCTGACCAAAACTCAAAAGGTCATTTTTTTGAGCTCATTTTCTTGTTTCATTAAGGGCTCAACCCTGTTTGAGCCCCCCATATTGCACTTGCTTCAATATCCTCCTTGAATGCCATTTTCTTACATGATATTTTTAGCCTATATGTGATCTGTTTTGGAGCATTATGTAAACTGTAAATAGGCTTATATTGAGCCCCTCTTCAACATTGAAGAAGGGCTCATCACTGTTTGGGACCTCCATGTACCACTTTTCATTATACCTCTCTTTGGTGCCCCATTTTTGCATGATTTATTAGCCTATTTTGCTTCCATTTTTGGACGATTTTCAGAACTGAAAAAGGTCTTATTTTGGCCTTATCTTCATGTTTCATTGAGGGTCTTTCATGGTCTGAGGCATATTTTATACACTTTGTATTATATCTCTCTTTTGGTCCCCATTTTTGCATGATTTATTAGCCTATTGTGCTTCCATTTTTGGACGATTTTCAGAACTGAAAAAAGTCTTAGTTTGGCCTCCTCTTCATATTTCATTAAGGGTATTTCACTGTTTGAGACATCCTTAATATACTTTGTGTTATATCTCTCTTCTTTGGCCATATTTTGCATGATATTTTTGGCTTGTATGCATATTGTTTTGGGTCCGGCCATCAACTGTAAAAAGCATTATTTTTGGTCCCTCTTCAGTATTGTAGAAGAGTCTTTCTCTTTTTGGGCTTTGCATCTACCACTTGCTCCTTTGTCCATCTTTTGACCCATTTCTTGCATGAGGGTTTATCCATATCTGTGCTGGTTTTTGTGGTTTTCCATAAACTGTAAAAGATCATGTTTTTGGCCCCTCTTCAACTTTGTTGAAGGGCCCTAATCTGTTTGGGGACAGCAGCTGTGAGTTGCTTCTTTATCTCACATTTAGGGCCATTTCTCACATGCTAGTTTTGCCCTGTTTCTGTTTGCTGTTTGGCCATACTTTGAACTATAAAAGTGCTTATTTTGGGGCTGCCTTGCTTCTGTCTTTTCATTCCATGTACCAATTATGCATGCTTTGTATAGCTGTAAGCCATTTCATGTACCTAGTTTTGCATTTCGGGAGAAATTCCATGCATCGGGTGTCATTTCGCCATGTTTTGGGGCTGTTTTCCCCCTCATTTTGCTACTGATTTTTGCATGTTTGCATATCATATTCCATGTCTTTGCCACGTCTCATTAGAGTGGCATTTCGGTGCCTGAGGGTCGGTCCTCGGTTTGCGTGCATGCGTGCACGCATTTCGAGTTGTCTTGTTTTCATCTGATGGCCTCCTATGTGAGGGTGGCTGAGGCTCTCTCATGTTGGTGTAAGCCCATCATTGCATTGCGTATGCCATTTCATCCATAGCATTGTGTATGCTCGGTTGTGTATTACCTCGTACAGCGTGTGTGCCATTCCATGACATTGTGTATGTTAGGATTGTATCTTAGTTGCATTTCATGCATGTCATGCATATTGCATCGTGTTCGGGATAGGAGTTAGCCCGAGCATGGGAAACGATGTGCATTTCGTACTCCGAGTGACGGAACGTGTCTCAATTCCCCAGTCACCGACACTCCGGATTATCCATGATGGAGTTAGGTCTTGTTTTGTTTTCATGTACATTCATTTCATATTAAATTGTGCAATTCGACTCATCGGCCATCATGCCTCGATATGCGTGATTGGTGACACGAGGATCGAGGCATGCATATATTTGTGAAAATACATTGCTATGCCCCTTTCCTGCTCTCTGTTGCAGCAAAATGAAGGATCAGCAACTTTTCGGGGCTTGGCACGCATTTCAAGAACAGGTGTAAATAGAGGCTAATTGGGGCATCCCAGTGGATTTCCACGCAAGGCAGCCTAAACATACATCATTCATCAGAAGCAAGGCAGTCCCTGGCTTGCACGCCAGTTTTACAGCTTTCTTAGTTAATTTGTTAATTAATTAGGAATTTGTACATTATTCAGACTGTATTATTTTGGACTGTAATATTCTTTTATTCGGGACTGTATATTTATTCGGACCCTCCGAGCGAGGGCACAACTGTAATAAGTGTGCGTGTGTATGTTGTATGTCTTCCAACCCCACGTCTTTCTCCCTTTTATTTATCCGCTTATGATGTCCTACTAGGCATTAGTGCTCACCCCTGTTGTTTTTATCTTTTTACAAGAAGAATGTGTGGATTATGTGATTGAAGAGTTAAGAAGTCCATGTGTCTTTTATATGTAATTTCATTATAGATGTAATGAATCCTGTATTTGTATTTTATTTATTTGTAGCTTCACAGTAAGAGATTGGCATGTATGATTGTCATTGTAATGTTCATTGAGAGAGAGAGAACATGTATCATTGTATTTTTATTACTCAAGGGTAATGGATATTTATAAAAAAAAAAAAAAATGGACTTAATTTAAGAGCCTTGGTAATGTTTCCGAGTAATTAAAATTTGGGACGTGACAAAAATTACCCAAATTCACTTCCCACAAAAATCGCAATTCAAAATGGATTATTTACACCTCAAAAGTAAGCATTCAAATTTTTCAAAAAATAGAAAATTTATTAATTTGGAGGCCTAAATGATGGAATTCACCCAAAATTCAACAAAGATCAGTCCTAAGCAATGAGTTGTACTGGTTGGGCTGCTTCTGATAAAAAGAAAAATTGGCTTATGGAGAAAAAATAAGAAGAGACAGACATGTTGCTAGACGATAGAAATGTTGATACATCTCCATGAGCATGGACAAAGGCTATAGTGCTTTTGGTGATATGAATTGCTTTTGGTGCTTCTGGTGCTTAATTGTATTGAACTTTGAACTTTCTGCAACTGGGACTTCAAATTGAACGTTCCACTCTTCATTCCTTCCTCAACTTTTTCTCTCTAATCAATGAGCACAGAGAAATCATCGATTATGCTAGCACACAGTATCTGAAAGTGATAGCTGGTAAGCTATGCTAAAAATATGCTATGCTAACTACGTTGATCAACATCTATCTTTTTACCATTGCAAGTTACAATCTTTAATGCAAGCACAATCTTTCAGATTTTTTGTTTTTTGTGAAAAATATCGCATTATCTTTAGGATAAACAATACCATACATTGATTAGAACTTGTTACAATCTAACAAGTAAGAAATAATATTAGGTTGCTTGAACCATGGTATAGGCGGTATTGTGCAAAGCAGGATGCCTCACAACTAGTATACATATACTATAAGAATCAGTTGGGTTTTATGGATGGGTTGTATTTTGATTTCCCATTTTGCCCTTTGGGTGTTTTTCTTTCTTTCTTCCGTTCTTTTTTTTTTTTGGGTTTTGAAGGGTATTGTGGTAAATTTATGCTGACCTTTTCTTTTTTTTTTGTCATTTTGTGCTTTTCTCTTGCTGCACTTTATTTCATCTTCTTCTTCTTCATCTTCTTCTTCTTCTTTAATCCCATTTCTCCATTTATTTTTATTTTTTTTTTGTGTTTTATTTTATTATTTATTAATATTTATCTTTAGAAAAGTTGTGGTACACAAGTCCCTAAAAAAAAAGTTTACGAGGAATATCAAAAAAGTAGGAAGTTAAAAAATAATTTCAAACTTATAAAAGTACAAGTGATTTATGCATTGTGTACATGATACTCCATGAGTTTGTAATTATTTTTCTTACTTCTCATTTTTTTGATATTTTTCAAAAAAATTAAGTTACAAATTTTTTATAGTATTAATTTTTGTGGAAATAAATATAAATTATTTTGGTTATATCATGAAAGTCTTGCTTATGAATCATTACGATTACATTAAGAACCATTGTGTCTATGTCATAGATATTTAAAAATAATGAATGCCTGTGATAAAAAAAAAAATCATTATGATTTTATTTAAACCTATAAATAATATATTTTTTCAATGATATTTTAAATCAAAGATAAAAAAACACAAAAATTAAAAAATTCAAAGATAGTTTTTAAAAACTAAACCAAACAAATTGATCATATCATTTGATTTTAAGTATTTCATTTGGGAAAAAAACAAAAAACAAAAAAACAAAAAAAAAAATAGATGAAGGTGAAGTATTACAATTTTTAGTTCAAGGTATAAAATGGTACAAGGTAATTGTTCAACTGAATAAAGTGCACTTCACCCTATGATTTATGTTGCATTATTTTTCCTTGTGTATACCTGCATCCATGAAATATTAATAAAATTTAAAATCTATGCACAATCCATTATATTAATGGATGTAGAAGAAGTAGATATTTTAATAATAGCATATTATGTGATATTTTCTGTATAGTATCCTCGATCAATACAAAATATGATAATTTTCACTATTATTTACTTACATTTGTTTTTATAAACAAAAGTTCTAAAAGAAATTTTAGAAAAGTGGTGCAATTAGTACCTTATGAATTATTTTGGACCCCCTCATATCTTTAGACCCCTACTTATAAATTTTGAAACTCTTAAAATTTCTTTTCTCCCTCCAAATAATACCAAAATTATCCTTAAACATTCCACTCATTGACTGCACACCCCCCACACCTTCACACCAAAAAAAAAAAAAAAATTCTCTCTTCCAAAAAACACCAACAAAACCCACTAAAAAGAAAAAGAGTCTCATCTTTTTAAAACCCACGAAGAAGAAGAAGAAGACTGTCTATGTAATCGTAATGATTCTCTTTTGACTAACTACTATAGAGAGAGAGAGAGAGAGAGATCTTTATTTTTTGTTTTTAATCTTGTTTGGGCCATTTGATATGTTGACTTGTTGATCAATTACTCTTGTTTAACATGGTATAGCCTTTTGATGTGCTCTCGTTTTTACCATAACATATCCTCCATTTTTTCTCTCTATCTCTATCTCTATCTTGGGATTATGGTGGTGTGGGTGTGTGGTGAGAATTGAGGGAGAGCCATAAACAAAACAGAATTGTTGTGTATCCAAAAATGACGAGTTTTCTTCATGTCCAGACCTACATTCATGAACAAATAAGCTATGTTCGGGAATGTGTTCCCAAACAAATAAATAATATTTGGGCTTGTATTCCCAAACTTGAAAAAATAAAATTTCTGCAAATGTTAAAAATTTTAACTGTTGACTCGCCATCATCCTGAAATAAGTAACAATACAAATTAAATTTCAAAATGTGATCAGTAAAACAGGTCCGAACATATGAATAATGTTCGGTTACCTATTTCTGAACAAATAAACAATGTTCGGGCCTGTGTTCCCGAATTTCAGTCATATGTTCAGGAGTTCAATTCTGAAAAATGACGAACAAATTTTATTATTTTTGCCATTTTTTTTCCCAAGAAACTTACCCTTACAAGGCCAATCTCCTCCGAGTTAAGAACAATATCAAAGTTATGAACCACCTCTAAGTTTTTATTGTTATACTCCTCTCGTCTTATGGAGTGTTACTCATTGTCATTGTCGGAGAAGTGTAAGTAATCAAATAATTGTCATCGTTACCGCCGGAATATTGCTGCCAAATGTTATCAAGGTTTTGAGGGTGAGTAGGTTTTGAATGTGAGATTTGGGGAAGATAGATGGGCGGTGATGGAGGCGGGTGCTCTCATAAACCCTAATTCATGATATAGTGGGGGTGTAGATTTAATTGTGAGATGGGGTATCCCAAAATTAATGATGTCCTTTGTAGTAAAGGTTATTATTGTAATAAATAAAAAAAAAGCTAAAAATTGGAGGGTCAAAAATAATTTATGGAGTGTTAATAGCAGCACTCATTTTAGAAACATAAAAATTACTATGCAATGATTATTAAAAGACTGCATTAATTACCTAATATTTATATTATTTATAGAATAATGTTGACAATGCTTGTAGCACTTATATAAATAATTTTTTAAAAAACTAAAATTGATAAAATCGTGTATAAGATCAACTACATCACAATTTTTATATATGAATTAATGAATTAGCTATAATACTTACTCCGCTCACACAAACACAAAAATAAATAAATAAATAAATAAAAGAAAAGAAGATAATATGTTACCAAAGTTGAATGTAAAAAAATTTAATTATTAATATTACATAAAAAACAAAAAACAAGTTTGAAATTAAAATATATAAAAATTCTTCATTTAAATTTTGGTGTCTAAAACGTAAGCTATTTATAAAAGAGAGAACACTAGTGGTCAACCTAAATAATTTAATTAATTATTTTTTATATAATTTTTTTATTATAACATTCGACTCTTGACTTGCACGGGCTTTTTTGGTGACTAGCATAATTTGTAAATTAGAGAGTAGTGAGCCGGGGGTGATAAGGTGGGTGAACGCAATTTGTTTGTTTCCTTGCAAGTCTTTGGGGGATTGTATTTATACCTTAAAAAAAAATTAATAAATATTCTTAATTTTTAAGTGTATTCTGTTTAATTATTTAAAATTTTATTTCACCCTCATTAAATCTTATTTACTTTGTTTGGTTCTTGTTTTTCAAAATCAATTTTTGAAAATTTTAAAGTACTTGTTTGGTTATTCAGAAAACTAAACAAACTTTTCAAATTCAAGTTTCCCTCCAATTTAAGGAGAGACAACTTCAAAAAATAAAAAAAAAGTTGTCACATCAAAAAATACTATACATACTATATATGTATGAAAATATAATTTGGTATGTATTCATTTATGGGTACATATCTTATCATAAAATGTGTGACTTTATCATAAAATTTTCACTCATTCCAACTACAGAAAACGTAATTTTTTTTACAAATGAGCATTAAAAAAAATCATAACTCACTTACAAACTTTTGCAACATCAAATACAAAAAATTTGGATATTTTCTTATGCCAATTTCTGACGATGTTACACATGTTTGTGTTAATGTTACGATATTTTGTGATAAAATAAATTTTATGCATAACATTTATGAAAATTTAATTCTAAGTAAGAATTTTTTTAATGCCAATTTGAATTTTTTTTTTATGTTTTTTGTGATTGAAATGAGTGAAAAATTTATGATAAAGTCACACATTTAATGGTAAGATATGTATCCATAAATGGCTACATACCAAGTTATATTTTCATACATATATAACATGTACATATATATAACTAACATGAAAATATTTTTTGATGTGATAATTTTTTTTTTCAAAATTGTCTCTCTCCTTAAATTGAAAGGAAACTTGAATTTGCAATAATACATTTTTTTAAAAACCAAACAAAAATCTATTTTCAAAATAGAATTTTCAAGTCACTTTTTGAAAAAATAATTCAAAAAAATAGAACCAAACATAATGATTATTTTTCTCAAATTCCCTCAAGGTCAACTCAAATAATAAATAATAAATAAACTAAAAAAATTAAATTATTTTAAAAAATTTCAATACAAAAAATAATTCTCAAATACAGGGGAAAAAAAACACTAAACTTATAAGCACATAATTAATATAAATACAAAAAAAAAAATCAAATTTTTACATAAGCATTATAAAATTTTTCAATACAGAGAAAAAAAAACTTTTACATTATAAATTATCACAATAATGCTCGTGGAATGGTAAAAATCAAACTTATAAACACATAAACATCAAATACTAACAAAAAGAGTTCTCAAATAATATATTATTTAAATGACAAAATAAGAACAACTCTAATAATATGTTATTGTTAATTTAACTACTTGGCCCTTTAATTTTTGTCAAAAAAACGATATATAAAATAATTGATGGTGCTCTACAAAAATTGCGAAGCCCATTTATATGAATACTTACCTCATTTTTTATGGGTTGCTTCAAAAAATTATTTTGATTATTACTCTCATCTATTATTTGATTTTGTTCAAACTTTCTTTTAAGGTTTCAAAATAATAAAAAACAATGATATTGATGATGATGATGAGTTTTGGTAGGGTGGATTGGAGTTTTGGAGGGAGGATGAAGAAAAAGAAGAAATAATTTTGATCTCATGAAAAGAAGATACAGAGATTGGAAAAAAAATTCAATACAGAGAAAAAAAAACTTTTACATTATAAATTATCACAATAATGCTCGTGGAATAGTAAAAATCAAACTTATAAACACTTAAACATCAAATACTAACAAAAAGAGTTCTCAAATAATATATTATTTAAATGACAAAATAAGAACAACTCTAATAATATGTTATTGTTAATTTAACTACTTGGCCTTTTAATTTTTGTCAAAAAAACGATATAGAAAATAATGGATGGTGCTCTACAAAAATTGCGAAGCCCATTTATATGAATACTTAACTCATTTTTTATGGGTTGCTTCAAAAAATTATTTTGATTATTACTCTCATCTATTATTTGATTTTGTTCAAACTTTCTTTTAAGGTTTCAAAATAATAAAAAACAATGATATTGATGATGATGATGAGTTTTGGTAGGGTGGATTGGAGTTTTGGAGGGAGGATGAAGAAAAAGAAGAAATAATTTTGATCTCATGAAAAGAAGATACAGAGATTGGAAAAAAAATAACTGATTAGAGTGTACTATGAAGAAAAAAATTATTTTAAGGTTTAATATGTGTTATCTTTATTAATAAATTCATATTAGAATATAATAAAAATTATAATTTATGAATATAAACGTACTAAGATACATTTTAGATTCAAATAGAGTTCTCCAAGTCTTCTAGCAAACTCGTAGAAAAATGTGAAAATTGAAGAATAGTTGAGAAGGTTGTAAATAATGATGGAAATTGGTGGAGTAAAGGGTTAGAGAAGGTTGGAGAAGGTTGGAGCTCTTGTATTATACTATTACTAGATATTTACTAGTCTTTAATTAATTTTTTTAACTACCAAGTAACTCTAATTAATCTAGGGTATATTCGTAAATTCAACCTCAAATCCTTCTTGCCTATAAATAGAACACACATTCCCTTTTTTATTTTATGTTTTTGATTTTCCAGCAGCCTCAGAGAGGGCGAGGGGTAGATTTTGAGCTAGAGAGAGAGAGGGAGAGGAAGAGGAAGAGTAAAACACTTGAATATTTTGAGCAATTAAGGTAAAACCACACTCTTCTTGCTTTCTTTCATCTCATTTTCCATGCTCTCTTCTTCCATATGCTAGATCAAGCATGTCTTAGGTTTATTGAATGATATTAAGGGTATAACAAGTGTTGCGTGGCTTAGTAATAGATTGGGTGCATGCTAAAACCTTGCTTTGTTTCAATTTTGTGTAGTGTCTCCACTGTTAGGGATTTTATTTAAATAACAAATCTTACTGAAATTAAAATCTGTTCTCAGTGATGTTATTTGATGTATGTAGTGCAATACCCTAAATAAATTCTTAAAGATTTTGGCAGAAAACAACTTTAGAACAGTCCACTTCGCAGATTTTAATAAATTCTAGAAATCCCCTAAAGTTTATTTTTATGTCAAAAGTTAGATTTAGGTGTTATCTTTCATTTAAAATTTATTTGAGCAAAAATAGTCGAGTAGATTGAGAGGAAACGAAATTTTGCGATGAGTCAACAAATCTGGACAGGTTTTGGAACATAGCTTGTAGATTAATTTCTGCTTGTACTGTGCAAATTCTACAAATTGGGACTGAAAATAGACATGTTTTATGTTTGTGTGGAATTTCAGCACCTAAAGTGACCTGGAAGTATTTTAACCAACTCATTCTTTTGCCTCTGCAGTTCTGAAAAGTACTGGAAGGTGTGCCCTCTTGTGTTATTTGTTCCTAAGTATTTCAAGGCATGGCTAATATTTTTTTCTTGCCTTACCATGTTTGTATCTATGATTATCACGTGATATATTTCCTCTTTTATATTTGCCTCATGCTCATTTATATTATTGAATGTGATTAGCTCGCTTATCAAAATATCTAATAAACGGAAAATGTAAAGGGGTTGGGAATGGGTGACATTCACATTAGTGTTTTGGAATGATTTATGTAATATACATATGAATGAGATGAATTGTAATGGAATTAATACCAAATGAGTTAAGTTTTGCAAAAACAGTCTAAGTGAACCCCTAGGATGGAGCAGGTGTCTTCGGACTCTATACGGTAGTTTCAGGGTGTAACGTTCCGTATGTTTGGAAGGAAAACATTTTCAAATGGAAAACATTTTTTACAGAAAACTTTTTTAAAAAATGTTTTCTGGAGAAAACATTTTTCTATGTTTGGTGGTGGTGGTGGTGAAACGAAGGTGAAGGTGAAGGTGAAGGTGGCGGTGGTGGCATGGTGGTGGGCGGTGGCGGCGGTGATAGTTACAGTGATAGTGGCAATGGCTTTAGTGATGGTGGTGTGGTGGTGGAGATGAGAGTGACGGTGGTAGTGGGGTGGTATTGGTAAGATTTTAGTTCAGAAAACGTTTTCTACCTTTTAAAAGTGGAAAACGTTTTCCGCCTTTTAAAAGTGGAAAACATTTTCCGCTTATGTAGGTTTATTTTCTGTTGACTATGAAAAATATTTTCTGTTAACTTTTGTTTTCCATTGTACCAAACACTAGAAAATATAAAAAAATATTTTTCAGAAAATGTTTTATGCCTAAACAAACGGAATGTAAATGAGCCCTCAATATGGTGTGTGCAGGGTGTAAGCGAGCCCTAGGCACATCTTTGGGTGTTGGTGAGCCCGTTTCTTTGGTTGTTCCTTTTGAGGTCCTCGGTTGGCGCTACCTGATAAATAACCGTTATAGGCATCCTTGGTAAGGTCTGCAAAGTAACAAAATAGGGAGTACTGAATAACCCAAATCCAATCCTTGCAGTTGGGAGGAAGAATCTCTTTGGAGAATTCTAGATGTCTTATTCACTACTAACCTGTCGAACCATATTGTGTTGTTATCATGTATCCATGCTTCCAAATTGTTCATACTTGTTTGAGTGATTGTTTGTATAGCGATCCCGGGTTTACCCTTGTTGTATAGTGATCCGGACATGTGTCCGTGGATGTTGGTAGTTGTTTATTATCTTGTTTGCATCCTTTCTTACTTTGTATTTGAGTTATAGGATGTGTTGGTGGCATGGTGGTGGGCGGTGGCGGCGGTGATAGTTACAGTGATAGTGGCAATGGCTTTAGTGATGGTGGTGTGGTGGTGGAGATGAGAGTGACGGTGGTAGTGGGGTGGTATTGGTAAGATTTTAGTTCAGAAAACGTTTTCTACCTTTTAAAAGTGGAAAACGTTTTCCGCCTTTTAAAAGTGGAAAACATTTTCCGCTTATGTAGGTTTATTTTCTGTTGACTATGAAAAATATTTTTTGTTAACTTTTGTTTTCCATTGTACCAAACACTAGAAAATATAAAAAAATATTTTTCAGAAAATGTTTTATGCCTAAACAAACGGAATGTAAATGAGCCCTCAATATGGTGTGTGCAGGGTGTAAGCGAGCCCTAGGCACATCTTTGGGTGTTGGTGAGCCCGTTTCTTTGGTTGTTCCTTTTGAGGTCCTCGGTTGGCGCTACCTGATAAATAACCGTTATAGGCATCCTTGGTAAGGTCTGCAAAGTAACAAAATAGGGAGTACTGAATAACCCAAATCCAATCCTTGCAGTTGGGAGGAAGAATCTCTTTGGAGAATTCTAGATGTCTTATTAACTACTAACCTGTCGAACCATGTTGTGTTGTTATCATGTATCCATGCTTCCAAATTGTTCATACTTGTTTGATTGATTGTTTGTATGGTATGGGGAAAGTTGGGGCGTGTGTGTTTCTATTGGGCTTCGCAGCTCATGGCTTCTTTTTGTTGCCCTAGCATCTAATGCTTGGTTTTGAAGAATTCACTGGCAAAGAAGATTTTATGGAGGAGCTTGGAGTGCCGCTGCGGACGTGGACTGCAGTTGGACTTTCAACCTCACATTGAAGTTTGATTTATTTATTTATTTATTTTTGCTTAGAATCTGAAAATCTGTAAAATTAAGGCAACATTATTTATATATATTAAACTCTATTTTGAAAATGTAACCTTAGTAAAACCCGATATTTCTTTGTTATTATATTTCCTAATGTTCCCAATTTTGGGGCATCACATAACCACTTTATCTCCCTATGATGGGAAGATAAGCGAATTAGGAAATACAGTACTAATAGAGTCAATTCTCTATACTACCAGCATAGCAGTACCTAGAATGATTCCCTGGGAAATTCCTTGGGAAATATTGAATTTCCAAAATCTTGGGTCATTCAGAATGCTAGTCCAGTAGCACTAGTAGTTAACTAGGATTTAGACCAAATAGCACGAACAAATGAAAGAGATATGGTTCTCAATTTTAGGAACACCACAGCCAGACTACCTAGGTGTTCATCCTTTAGAAGTTTGTATGAAAGGGTTCAAGAAAGGAGTTGGAAAATTCGAAAATCTTCGAAGATCCTTGAAAAACAACTTCGAATTCTCTAGAAGAAATGTGAGAGGCTTAGATTCTTCAATAGTCTCAACTTAAAAAACACAAGAGTAAAGGAGATGATGGAGATAAGAGATTGGGTGAAGAAGAAAGCAAAATAGCTAGAGAAAGAATAATGGCAAGGCTCTCCCATGGATCTCCCACTTTCACTCTCAAGGTTGATAATGGAGATGGGAAATTAGTTCTTTCCCAAGAGTCATCTCTCCAAAAATTCATCCCTTGTAAAGCTATGGGTGGGTGCTATTTATAGGCACCTCATGATGTAGGATGGAGCCCATGTGCAAGGCACATGGGAAATATTCTCTCTAACCACCTTGTCCGAGGAGGTGACCTCTCCGAGGATGAGAAGAACCCCGAAGAGGAGATCAATCCCTCGGCGAATCCTTCTTCTTAACCACACCTAACCAATGATCCCCAATCATCCCAAAGGGTCAGGGGTAGTCCTAGAGGACGTCCTGCCGCATAACGGTCAGGGGTAGTTCAAGAGAACGCCCTGCCGCAAATATTGCCGAGTCTCAGGGACCCCCTAGATCGTGCCACCTCGACCCGGGTATAAGCTAGCCGTAAAATATTGCCGAGTCTCATGGACCCCCCGGGGTCGTGCCACCTCGACCCGGGTATAGGCTAGTTTAACCGAAGAGTGAATTTATCTCCACTCACCGTCCTCGGGATCGGGTCCTTTGTTCGAACTCCATTACGCCCATGGTTCTGGTGCGTAGATCCCGGAAAGCTCCGAGCCCGCAAGTGTTTTGAGACTCATTAACGGAGCGACTTCTAGATTGCGTCTGAATCCGTTCGAAGTCAAGTGCTTCGGATCTCTAGGTTCGTGGATCCGAACTCTTTCGAGTCCGAGTGCCTCGGATCTCTAGGCTTGCTCAATACCCTTTCGAGTCCGGGCCCGAGTAAGTCTCTAAGTTCGTGGATCCGAACCCTTTCGAGGCTTAGAGCGATTCAGCCCGTTTGATGGAGATAAATCCGGGCCCACCAATCTTGGATTTGCGATAAATTCGGGTCCACCAATCTTGGACTATTGGGCCTAATTAATTTAATGGGCTCAAATTAGCCCCTCTTACAAAGTTTTACTCCAACACCTTACAATGTAGAACATCCTGCTTCATCTAGGCAATCTGTATCAGATCCCTTGGATCCAGTTTTACAAGGGGTTAAAATATCAGAAAATCAAATACCTCATGGTGTATATAATAGGAGGCCAGAAAATGGTAGGGAAATTCCTATGGCCAGTGACATGAACTTCGATTTGTAATGGATTTTACACCCAACACTGAATAACATAAATCCATTAACTAGGAATTTCAAAATTTTAAATGCGAAGAATTTAGAAAATGGTATTTTATTTATTATTTCAAAGAATGTTTTATGAATATGCTACCACTATGGAGATTTTATCAGAAAAATAATTAAATATTCTCTATAATTATTATAAATCATGGAATACTGGGGATGAAAACCATCCTCTAATAGAACCTTTAGTACTACGTCATCTTCTTTAGATCCATCAACCATAACTACTTATGTCAAACTTACTAGGATTGAAAAATTTATTCATAGTATATTCAATGAATCAAGAATCTCGTCTCATGTTCCAAGAACATAGAGCCCAGTACAAGCTACAAACCTAAAATCCCCTTTAGAAATTAAAGATTTTAAATTAAAATCTCCTAATCTGAATGAGGAATTTATAGAAACCATCATCAATAAAATCAGAAACATAAATTCATCATCCAATATAAATGTCTTATACCAAATGATGGATCATCATCCATCATCCAAATCAGACATAAATGAATTAAATCCTCAAATATTCAGTATACAACATAGTTTTCTAGATATGAAGGATTCAATCAATAAAGTTGATTATTCAAAAAAACCCAACAGAACTGCATTTGCAGGGCCAAGCAGATATTATTATTAAAGGCTCACCCCACAAAATACTCACAAAATATTTTGTATGAAGAAGATTTTCTTCATTCCTGAAAATCTTATCACGGCAAAACTATCTATGAATGGAGCATAGATAATAAATCTGAATATCAAATATTTGAGACTGTATACCAAATGCTTATGTGTAGCTCAGTTTGTAAATAGAATGATAATACTAATAGCCAAATCGCTTGATTTATTATTAATGGATTTACTAGTATCCTAAAAGGTTGGTGGGATAATATTGTCACTGTATCTCAGCAAAATGAAATACTAATGCAGTAAAAGTTAAAACTAATCTAATAACTCAACTTAATCAATCACGAGAGGATGAGGTTTATACACTCTCTCAAACAATTTTACTTCATTTTGTGGGGTCAGGAGTTGGAACCACTAATAGAAGTAGAGAACTTTTTCAGACTTTGAGATGCCCATCTCTTACACATTTCCGTTGGTATAAAGATATCTTAAATTGAATAAGTTTTGATATTTAATTTTTTTTACATTGTATCAAATTAGTTCAATTAATAATATTTATTAAAAATTTGAATAGAAATTAAGAACAAAATAACTCATTCGAAAGGTATTGAATCATTTTAAATTAACCAAGTCACACAATGTGAAAAATTCAGTTGTAAAATTTATACAATTAGAATTACAAAAATTAAATTGATATAAAGATTTCTTCCATATTCTTCCAAAGGTGGGAATGGATTGTACCTTACCTAGGATCAAGTACTTGTCAGTAGCTAGCTAGTAGCTTCACAAGTAGTGTGTTCTGAAGGAATATCATACAACCTCCAAGAAGGTTATGATTTTGTCTATAAATAAAAGTGTCACATAACTTATCTCCTTCACCCTCAACTCAACATGGGGCCTGACAGTTCAAGTGCCTCCAATTATTCTCGGAGCTTCATCTCTCATCAAGCTATGAGTGGATGCAAGGATTGGAACGACGGTGGTTCCATGGCTGAGCTTGAGGGTCCAAATGGTGCTGAGCCCAAGAGTTGGAAAGGTTGGAATGATTACGGTTCTAGCTAATGAGGCGCGAACGGGGCTAAGTTGGGATGGAAGGATCAAAACAACGACGGTTCCAACCAACAAGGATGGAAGGTGGGTCCGAACAGGGGCAACCAGTGGTCAACTCAAGCAACGGCTCTTTAACGCTTGTGAGCGTTTTGGTGGCCGCTCCTAGCTTGACGAGAATTGAAGCTCGGAGAACAATAGAGGCACTTGAACTGTCAAGGCTCCATTGTTGAGTTGAGGGTGAAGGAGATAAGCTATGTGCTGCTTCTATTTATAGACAAAATCATAACCTTCTTGTCCTGGTTGTATGATGTTTCTTCAAAACACACTATTTGTGAAACTATTAGCTGGCTACTGACAGGTACTCGATCCTAGGTAAGGTACAATCCATCCCCGCCGCAGGAAGCATATATAGAAGAATATGGAAGAAACCTTTATGTTAATTTAATTTTCGTAATTTTAATTGTATAAATTTTACAATTGAATTTTTCACATTGTGTGGCTTGGTTAATTTAAAATGATTCAATTCCTTTTGAATGAGTTATTTTGTTCTTGATTTCTATTCAATTTTTTAATAAATATTATTAATTGAACTAAATTGATACAATGTAAAAAATTAAGTATCAAAACCAATTCAATGTAAGATATCTTTATACCAATGAAATTGTGTAAGAGATGGGCATGTCAAATTATGAAGAAGTTCTCTACTTCTATTAGTGGTTCCAACTCTTGATCCCACAAAATGAAGTAAAATTGTTTGAGAGAGCATACATACCGCATCCTCTCGTGATTGATTTATTGGATTAGTTCCAACTTTTATTGCATTTAGTATTTCATTTTGCTGAGATACAGTGAGAATATTATCCCACCAACCTTTCAGGATACTAGCAAATCCATTAATAATAAACTGAGCGATTTGGCTATCAGTATTGTCATTTTATTTACAAACTGGGTTATACATAAGCATTTGGTGTACGGTCTCAAATATTTGATATTCAGATTTACCATCTATGTTCCATTCATAGATAATTTTGTTGTGATAAGATTTCAGGGAATGAAGAAAATCTTCTTCATCCAGAATATCTTGTGGAGTGGGCCTTTGATAATAATATCTACTTGGCCTTGCAAATGCACTTCTGTTGTGTTTTTTTTTTTTTTTTTGAATAATCAATTTTATTGATTGAATCTTGCATATCCTGAAAACTAAGTTGTATAATAAATATTTGAGTTGGATTTAATTCATTTATGTCTGATTCGGATGATGGACGATGATCCATCGTTTGGCGTAAGACATTTATATTGGATGATGAATTTATATTTATGTTTTTTATTTTATTGACAATGGTTTCCATAAATTCCTCATTTGGTTTAAGAGATTTTAATTTAAAATCTTTAATTTCTAAAGAGGGTTTTAGGTTTGTAACTTGTAGTGAGCCCTCTGTTCTTAAAACATTAGATGAGATTGTGGGTTTATTGAATATACTATGGATAGATTGTTCAATCCTCGTAAGCTGTTGTCCTACTATTTGAAAATGTAAATTAGTGTAGCTATTCTATTTAATAACAGAATTCAAATTAGAGACTTTTACTGATTCTTGATTTGTTATTGGTTTGACATAAGCAGTTATGGTTAATGGATCTGAAGAAGAGGATGTAGTACTACGTGTTAGCAATAAACGTTCAGTTAGAGGATGGATAGATTGAATAGATTTTCCAACCAAAGTATTCCATGATTTATAATAATTATCAAGAGTATTTAATTGTTTTTCAGATAAAATCTCCATAATGGTAGCATATTCATAAAACATTCTATAAAAGGTATTATCTTTTGATTTTTGGTCAAATCATAGTAAAATTGATTTTTAAAAAACTCCATTTGTTCTTTGGAATAATAATTAAAATACCATTTTCTACATTATTGGCATTTAGGATTCTAAAATTCCTAGTTAATAGATTATGTAATTCTCTATTGGGTGTAAAATCATACGTCTTACACCCGGAGACAATATACAAAATTGGACTAAAGCATGCATTATATTTCATTAGAGTTAAAGAGTTACATGGAAATTGGCTCAATTTCATAAAAATAAGGAAAATAAAAGGTCACAATGTCATGAAATTTGACCCAGAAGTAATTTATCTATAAGCCTTCTTTCCTTTTCCAGCCGCTCTGCAATTCTGTCCATCTTAACATGATAGGACTAAAAGGTTCGAAGCTTCAACAATAAGTCACGAGCTTTCTCCTCAAACACTTTATGCTCCTTTTCTCTGAACTCCTTGTACTCTTGAAGAGATCGAGGGTCAATAAAGACTGGCAGAGATTGAAGAATAAATTCATCAAACTCATCAAGGATCTTTTGTGCCTCATGCTTTATAGAAAGGGCAGTGTTATGGAATTCCTCTAGAGATTGATTCTCAACATCGACAATAGAATGCCAATTTAAGAGAGAGAGAAGATAGTGCAAAAACACTTCAACTTCAGGCAAGACAGAAGAATGTAGTGCGTGGCTCCTAGTATGTCGCAGGCCTAGAGAAAATTCTTATAAGGGATTTCTTCACAAAGAACCCCAAAAGGGAGTTGGCTAAAAGCAGCCAGAAGAATTTTGGCCTTATGAGCTTCATATCCAGAAGTTGGGGAAGAAGGATTATAACCAACTATTACACGGTTCTCAACAGCTAATCAAAGCTCAGAAAGCCATTGAGGACGATAAGGTAGAGAGGGGAAAGTTGGGTTAGCTTGAAAGTCCACAAAGTATTGCTTATCATTACATATTTAAGCCACTTTGAAGGTTTGAGACCAACTTCTTTAGCCAAAAGACTAGGGCTTTGCAACCATATGCCAATAGTACAAAAAGAGATATTCAAGTCTACGATTATCTAGTCGAGGTCTATAAGGGTATACCATCCAACTTCGACAAGCTCTAGGAAGAGGAGAGTAGTAATGATGAACGCCTGGGTGGATATGAGGCGGCCACGTGACCCAACCACTAATCGTTCTAGGTGGGGAAGGAAGAGCAGGTGCATCCCAACCTAAAATAGGAGGTTTAAGGATTTTATGAGGGGGATCAAGGGCATAATAGGCCATGGTTTGCGAGTCCTTTGGAAAAGGAACAGAGGGGGATGTTTCTCCCAAGTGAAAGGATTTGAGGAAAGAGTCTAAATCCTTGGAGACAGGATATGCATAAGCAATAGTTGATTTAGCACTGGCGAATTTGACATAATCTTTAATGGCATCATCGTATATTTGATCAATCCCATCATGACCAAGACCGACCATATCTTCGAAGCTTCAGAACACAAATGGTGTAAGCAAAAAATGATAGTTGAAGACTAATGGTTCTTATTCGCCAATATTAGTCATTCTTAAATACAGAAACCTTCAAGTGCAAGTTGAAAGATCATGGTGAGAGAGAACATTGATGTTGGTGGCTACATTTAAGGAGGTGGAGATTGTGAAGGAAACAAAGCTCCAGAAGTTAGAACCACTAGTGTAACCCATAATGCTTACACTAGTGCGGGGGTAATGTTGGCAACATAATTAAATCATTCAGTTAAAAGGTGACACATGGCAAGCAAGGGTAAATATTCAAGCGCGCAAGCCATTAAAAAATCTCACCTTTGAAGAAACTCACATGAACTATAGATGTGAGTTCTAGGAGCTAAAAAGCAGTTATTCAACACGTGACGAGCACAAGGGAAGGAAGTTACCAAAATGGCAATTATCAACGGTTATGCACACACAAAGAGAAGAAGTGCCCTAAGAAGTAGTTACAAGAGAGGAGATAATGGAGCTCAATTGCTTTGAAGACCAAGAGAAGGTTATAAATAGATGAAAGCAAAGATGAAAAAAAGCCCCCGAACAAATCCAGACTCAACGTCTTTGTCATTTTATTTATCTTTAAGTTTCAGCGATGCACTTACTTTTCATAGGAGCAGATTAAATTAACTATTGTATTTCCAGAATTCAACCTTCGAAGTTGCCCTTATTAAAGGTAACACTTTGTAATTGCATTATTCAATTAATCAATTACATTTTTTGTCTAGTCTCCCCATCCTATTCTATTTCAAATTCAAGTTATATTGCATTGGTTGTTACTAAAACACAATCAATAAAGTTCTCTTTATTGAGGCTAAAAGAACCTAATCACAATGGCCTGATAAGTAAATTGACTTATAAATTCTGCAAGGACTTTTTAGATTCTTATTGGCACGCTACAATTACATTTCTACCATTCGAAGTGTCAAAATAGCCAATACTTTGGAAGTCTATGTCTGAATATTTAACTTTTATTCAGAAGTGTATATCCGAATAACACAAATGGTTTGTAGTAAGACCTTTTGTAGGAGTGATTCTACTTACACTACTACTTTACTTCTTTACACATTCCACATGAAAATTTTTTCCCCCTTCTAATTTTACCTATGTGTGAAATTACCTTTAAGGACAAAAGACTAAAATTAAATATATTTTATTATCTCCTTACACACATTGCTCTTCAATCCCTAGTGCTCATTTTTCCTTCTCAGTTTTTCTTCTCTGCTACACGTCTCTTTTCAAAAAGTGAGAATCATAGTGTTTTGATCATAGAAGAAAGCAATGGATGGAGAAACGGTGATGAAGAACCATAAAAAAGGTGAAATGGTGAGTTTTTTTTTTATTTGTTTGGTAGGTTTTCATTTTGTTTTTGAGAGAGTTCTTCAACTTTTGTTTGGTGTGTCAAAATCGAGCAAAATAAAATAGTTCGGAATCACATTGCCAAACAAAAAAAATGTGTCCGGTAACCAACTGTCGAATAAAAGATACATTTGCGCTAACCTAAGGCCGAATGTTTTTAATTTGTTCGGTTACTCATTACCATGCATTTCCAGTTTCATTTTTTTTATATATATATATTTTATTTTTTTCCTTGGAAGGATCATGCTTCTATTCATTGCAGCAATGCAAGTACTGCATTATTAGTGGACTACAATCATGAATTCATTACATATACAAATACAATTTATTATTATTATTAATTTGTATTGAGTTTTATTAATAACTCTGGTGTATAAATGTATTTGTTAACTTTAGATTTGTAGTAGTCGAGAAGCATTAAT
This sequence comes from Camellia sinensis, assembly GCF_004153795.1. Classification (NCBI taxonomy): domain Eukaryota; kingdom Viridiplantae; phylum Streptophyta; class Magnoliopsida; order Ericales; family Theaceae; genus Camellia; species Camellia sinensis. The sequence continues at coordinate 431,131 of NW_021028271.1, read as the reverse complement.
TAAATGGGCTTCTGATGTTGGGAAAAAGACTGGATTTGTCATTGTCATAAAGATATCAGATGCGGGAGGTAATGGCAGAAAACCAAGACTTACACTTCCTTGTGAGAGAATGGAGATAATAGGAAGATCAAGGGGAAACTATTGAGGTTGATAGGTTCAAAAAAGTGTGGATGCCTATTTTTATTAACGGGGAAAAATTACCTACAAATGTTGAGCAAATGTTGCATGTCTTATGCAGAGTACACAATTATCCGATTGCTGAACATCTTGAAAGGCACTCATTTGCTGGTAAATTATCTAAGGAGGAAACATCCTTGCTAGTTGACATGTCAAAGAGTATGGTGCAACCAAAAGAGATGTTGATTACACTGAAATGAAGGGATGCCTTTAATGCGACAACAATGAAGATAATCTAGAACACACATCATCGACATCGAGTAGTATAGCGGGCTGGAAGATCACAGATGCAAAAATATTGGGGCAATTGTCGCTTCATAATTATGTTGAGTGGCATCGATGTAATGATAGAGAGATGGTGACTGACTTGTTCTAGGCACACCCGGTTAGTTTGGAGTTGTTATGTGCATTTCCACCTGTGTTGATTATGGATTACACATACAAGACCAATAGGTATCGACTCCCCCTCTTAGAGATTGTTGGGGTAACATCAATAGACTTAACATTTTTAGTTGCTTTTGCTTATCTTGGTCAAGAGCAAAATGACAACTATACATGGGTTTTAGGCATATTGCGAACTGTTATGGAGAAGACTGCTTTACCAAAAGTCATTCTTACAGATAGAGAGCTGGCTTTGATGAAAGCCATCTCAAATGTTCTACCTATGGCCACTTATCTTTTATGTAGATGGCATATTAGTAATAATGTTCCGACCAAGTGCAAGAAGGTTGTTGAGACAAAAGAGAAATGGGATAAATTCGTACGTAGTTGGAGTGTTTTGCTATTGGCCAGAATAGAAACATAATTCAATCAACAATTTTCCAATCTCAAGATCGAATTTAGTACATATCTCAAAGCTATTAAGTATGTTACTACCAATTGGTAAGAGCCATACAAGGACAAATTTGTTGCAGCTTGGACAAACAGTACTGTTCACTTCAGAAATAGCACTATAAATAGATAAATTATGCTCATTACATATATGAATTGCTATAATCTTTTTATTTTTATATTAAATACCAAAAATATACATGTAGGGTGGAGAGTTCTCTTGTTAAATTGAAAAGGCAACTTGGATCAAGTCCGGGCAATTTTGAGACATCTTGGACCAAAATACACAACTTGTTAGAGTTGCAACATGTAAACATTAAAGCCTCATTTCAACGGAGTTTGATTATCGTCCAATATAACTACACACCTACTGAGTTCACTGAGTTACGTAGTTTTATTTCAAATTATAGTTTGGACAAAATCTTGGTAGAGTCAAAGAGATCGAATAGTGTGGAAATAGATGTTGTTGCATGTGGCTGCATTTTGCGACGTACACATGGGTTGCCATGTGCACATGAGATAGCTGAGTATTTTCAACAAGGTCGAACGATTCCCCTCTCGTGCGTAAATCCTCATTGGAGGAAGTTAGATATATTTTCAGTTTCAAAAAGTGCCTTTGTGGAGTTGGATTGCAAAACACAAGCCAATTTTATTGTTGAGAAATTTCAAGAGATTGATGAGATGCAACAAGTGATCCTTCTGAAGAAGTTGAGAGAGTTAATTAGTCCAGATAGTACATTTTTTGTGGAACCTAAACTAAAGACTGACATGTGAGCTAAGGGCTGAGGTCGCAGCTGTGGTCGATTCAAAATCGATACATCTACTGAACGCGAGCCATCTGCATTTGAGTTTGTACTATCTGGGCAAGATAGTTATGCACCGGGTGTTACCGTCTCAAGTGCACCAGTTCGTAAGGAAGTGCAACAAAAGAAGGCAATAAATAAATAAATAAAATTGTATGAAATTACATAAAACTTATAACTATGTACAAAATATATTTTAATAGTTGTTCATAAAATTTTAACTATTTCATATATCCATTGGTCTATATTTGTGATGCAGGTTTATATGACACAGCCAACAAATTGTATCTCTTACTTCGAAGAATTTCCGGAGAAGTTGAGACCATATATCCATCATATAAAAGATGTACAAGCAGATGGCAATTGTGGTTTCAGGGCAATAGCTGGATTGATTGGTTTAGGTGAAGATGATTGGCAACAAGTTAGGCGAGACTTATTGACCGAGCTGCATTCGAATGTAGTGCACTACGTGGAACTATTTGGTTCACAGGAAAGGGTTGATGACCTTACCTCTATCTTATCCTACTTCGAACCTAGCCCTAGATTTAATCAATGGATGACTATGCCTGACATGGGCCATTTGATAGCATCATACTACCGAGTCGTTCTTTATCATTTATCCATGCAACAATGCTTGACGTTTCTACCACTTAGATCAATACCGATTGCAACACCTGATCGAAGAGATATCTGTATAGGATTTGTAAATGGAAACCATTTTGTGCAGGTATAAACTACCGAGCCTACTTAGATCATTACCATGCCTTAATTTGTAATTCTACTTGTTGATGTCTTTGTTATAGGTTTATCTGCAACCTGGTCATCCAGTACCTCCGATAGCAAGTAATTGGATTCGTTTTCATCACCCGTGTGCTAATGGATGGAAGAAAGCATATACTACCCGTATTCACCAATTTCGTATGCTTGTCAACCCTAATGTAGTAACTACTGAAACTATCGACATAGATGGATTGTGATAACATGTTTGATTGATGGATGCAAACAATGATAGATTTTATTGATGCTTTTATGGATATTCGTACACTTGATGTTTTTATGAATACTTTTATGAATACTTTTATGGATACTTTTTATGTATGCTTTTATGGATGCATGTTTGATTTTATAGATGTTTTTTAGGGATGCTTAAAGGAAAAAGTAAATATTTAAACGTATAGCGATAGGTGGCTGGACAAATTTATTTTAGTTTGGCAGCATGACACTGGAGTAATCTAATTTGTATAGCAATGTATCACCAAACAGGCACTTCACAAGTGGACTCCAATAAATTTCTTGTTAAGTAAAGTAAAATCATCCAATTGAACAACATATTGTTGGGAAAAATTTTGTTTATCTGGTAACAAGGCATTGGAGTAATTTAAATTCATTAGCATTGTGTTACCAAATAGGCCCAACACAAATTAAAAAGTCATTGTTCGAAGGAAAGTGAATCTGTAAATATATGGCAACTTATGGCTAGACAAATCTATTTTTTTGGGCAAAATAACACCGGCATAATTTGAATAGTTGAGCAATGTATTATCGAACAGGCACTTCACAAGTGAGCTCCAATTAATTTCTTGTAAAGTAAAATAAAATCATCCAATCGAATGGCAACATATTACTGGAAAAAAAAATTAGTTTGTCCGATAACACAGAACTGGAATAATTCAAATTCATTAGCATTGTATTACCAAACAGGCCCAGCAGAAGTTAAAAAATCATTGTTTGAAGGGAAGTGAATTTGTAAATGTATAGCAACAGATCCAATTAATTTCTTGTTAAGTAAAGTAAAATCATCCAACCGAATGGCAACATATTGCTGGGAAAAAATTAGTTTGTCTAGTAACATGGTACTAGAGTAATTCAAATTCATTATCATTGTATTACTGAATAGGCCCAACACAAATTAAAAATCATTGTTTGAAGGAAAGTGAATCTATAAATGTATAGTAACATATGGCTGGACAAATCTACTTTTTTGGGCAAAATAACACTGGAGTAATGTAAATTGTTTAGCAATGTATCACCGAACAGGTACTTCACAAGTGGGCTCCAATTAATTTCTTGTTAAGTAAAGTAAAATCATCCAATCAAACAACAACATATTGCTGGAAAAAAAAATTAGTTTGTCTAGTAATACGACATTGGAGTAATTCAAATTCATTAGCATTGTATTACCAAATAGGTCCAACATAAATTAAAAAACCATTGGTTGAAATAAAGTGAATCTTTAAATGTATAACAACAGATGGCTGAACAAATCTATTTTTTTGACAACATTACACCGAATTTAAATTGTTTAGCAATGTATCAACGAACAGGCTGTTTCCAAATTTAAAAAATGAAATTTCTTTTTAACGGTAACATATGGTTGGGCAAAGTGATTTGATCCGACGACATGGCATCGAAGTCGTCCAAATTTGTTAACAATATGCCACTGAATTGGCCCATAACGCTAAAGAAAACAATATTACTTCCACAAAATGGCACCATATCACTCCAAAATACTTTAATATCATTACAATGCATTGGCAATAATAACAAATCCATATCACAAAATGATTTTTCATAAAAATCATAATATAAATATTCAATACAAAATAGATATGAAATTGTTTAAAATTCATACAAAAAAATGACCTTTGATTACTTGCCTAACCAAACATCTAGTTTACCATTCGTCTAATACATCCACAAAACTATGCCATCAGAAAAAAGTAGATCCCAAACTTTGTACGGTCTAGACATTCACAAAAACTATGCCATAAAAAAAATAAAAAAATAAAAAAGTAGATCTCAAACTCCGTACAGTCCACATGTTCACAAAACTATGTCATAAAAAAAAAGAAGGTAGAAATCCTCATGTATGGTCCATCCTACGATGTTTACGATGGTAAACTTGATGGTTGGTAGGTGTCGATGTAGATCCCAAACTCTGTCTATCAAGAACTTACAGCATCCTACCAATGGTTTCATACAACATGTCAGAGTGCAAGACACACTCATCATGACTGAACCTATGGATTACAGCACCAACACTGAAAGCAGCATCATTACACTGAAAAAATTGATGAAAATCATAGTTAGTGTTTGATTGATGGTGTAACACTTAAAAAGTGAAGTAAGTAAATTCATAATTCGCTTGCCCACTCAGGATCCATGTTAACATCATTCTCGGGACGTTGAACACGTGGATCAAACTGAGAATGGTGTATAGGATTCTAAACAACCCGGTGAGAAACATGAGCATCCCATTGATGGTATCCCTGTACACATTCAGATGGGTTCTGTTGTACAAGCACCTACAAGCATTAATAGACAACACATGATTACCCCATTGCGCCCATATCGTGTCATGGTATTGATACATGATCCTGTACTGTCCTGGTTTACTGCCTCGTGTAGCTCAAACAGGAGATAATGGAGTTGGTGGAATAGTTTGGACCCTACCGAACTATTGCAAAACCCTATTGGGGTGATAGGGTTCAACAATATCAAAGCATTTTAAACATCTAGTATAATATGCAATGTCATGAAGTGGATGGTGTGTCCTACATAAACGATATAGATCCCACTCAATCTACAAATAAGAAATGCATAAATCCTAAACGAAAATGCTCATAAATCCACGTTTCTAATAGCTTCAAGTAACCAACAATCTGCTTAACAAGCAAGTCCTAATTGTCGATACAGGAATGCTAAAGTTTCAGCACCCCATGCATATGAGTTAACAGCATCAATGTTAGTCAACATGTAAAGGTAAGAAACGGGTACTTGAGTCCTACTCTTGTCAACGAAGAGGGTACAACCTAATAAATATAGCAAGTAAGCTTTGGCTGTGTACTGTAGTATCATCTGTATCTTTAACTTCATGAAATCTAATTCTCAACCACTTCAGCTTCACAGATTGATTACAAGATTGAACTAATTACGTGAAGGCATTATTCATTGGCACTCCCAAAATTAGAACTCACTAGTTCAGCAGTCTCATATCTTGTTAACTTAGGGCATGACAAAGCTCTACCAGTGACTGGAATGACAAGTATGGTCCGCACATCATCCAACGTGATAGTCATCTCACCAATTGGCATGTGAAATGTATTTTTCTATGGATGCCACCTTTCCACGAAGGCAAATATTGCCACTTTACTGCCATGTCGATATGTGCGATCGACAAGGACACTAAGCCCAGGCTACTCAACCAAATGTCTCCACCTAACCGACTATCGGTGACATCCATGGCTACTCAACAAGCTTTTGATAACGATTCAAACATTTAAGACGTCCCCCTTCATGAATTTTACATAAAACATATATATAGTTTGAAACATATAGTACATATGATTAGTTTATTGTTGAGAAATTCGAAAAAAAACATTTTTCTTCCAAACTGCAGTAGCAACATGGTTTCGAAAGCTAATTAGCAATGAAGGATCCTTTGGAGCACCCAGAACTGGTTCTATGTCATCATCCTCCACGCCAACATTGTCCTCCATGAGGTCAGCCTCTACACCAACATCATTATTGACATCGTCATCCTCTACACGAACATCATCGTTCACATAGTCATTATTCACATCAACATGGTCATCCTCCTCCACAGGGATATTCACCTCCAATGCTTCAGGTTCTGTTTGCCTAGCACGTTTTGTCACGCCCTACTTTTTATTACTCGAAGTATTACCAATTTCATTTACTTAATTCCATTTCAGAGATAACATGCGAAAATAAACTCGTATATTCAACTCGTAGAAGTGAATAACATTGCTCTCATTCGTATGCAAGTAAATACAACATGAGTATAATAAATAAATTGCCCTTGGGCTTACATCATTAACGAATCAAGAAGAAGGGTGCAACCCTTTTACACATATGGCATTCTGCCCATATAAGAGAGGCCCCGTGGCCAACAATTCAGAAGACCCAAGTCTTGCAGCACAATCAGCTCAACACCTGAAAAAGATTCAACAACGTGAGATGAACATATAGTCCAGTAGGGATCTCAACATGGCCCTCAACAATAACAACATAAAAATAGCTATGATCATGAATACCCAATCTCATACTAGAATAGTAATGTGACAGTTTATACGAAATATACATAAGTATAAACTTTTCTTAAAAACAACCATTTCAATCAACGCCATAGGCGATTCAATTTTCTTTTCTTTTCATTAATCCCCGTTCCCAATCTTTCATAACATTAACATTACCTTAGGAAACAAATTCACTAAGCCCACTACTCTCTTCCATTTTCCAAACATACACAGATATCTCCTTTTCAAAATATATATTTCTTTAAAAATATCCATTCTCCTTCATTCATTCCAAAAGACAAAAATGACATTTTGGCTTCTTCCCGGTACAATCAAATCTAGACATGCACCATTATAAAAAGGGAGATAACAACTCACCAACATGCATACGATAAACCAATGGGGCGACTCGGCCCTCCAAAAACGTAACCAACACAATCCATGATATTCTCAGACATAGTGAAACATTAACAACAAAACTTTACTCTACTAGCTATGTGCGTAGTAAGTCAAAGATACACTTCTCACAACAACTTGTCCATGATATTCTCCGACATACAGAAATATCAACAACAAAACTTTGCTCTACTAGCTATATGCATAGTAAGCTAAAGATACACCTCTCACAACAACATGCCAGTTTACCAGGCGCTAGCTGGAAGGGTATGGTGCCTTATATTCTCAGCGCAGTCAGTTCTCCAGGTGCTAGCTGGAAGGTCACGGTACCTCTGATTCTTAGCGCACGGTATAACACCACCAACCCAACACAACAGGGCATAATCAACATGTATAACACATATACACAAACCATCAAGATACAAGCAATGTGTTAAAGTATATGAACACATAACTACCTCCTCCTGAGCAAGCATACATATATAATATATCTCAACACTTCATCACATACGATGTTCCATCAATAATGGTATAATGCATACATGACAATTCAACACAGCCGCATCATCCTCCATCGATGACCAAGGACAAAACCTCTAGATGCAGATATTTAGTACATCTATTAAAGACTCAATTACTATGAGACCACAAACCCAACAACAACATTAACATGGTAGTTAAAGATACAATCCCACACATGTGTGTGTTAAACACTCAAGAAACAACAATCCAATTTTCATGCGTATTTCAAAAATACTTTTCCCATTTCACAAAACAAGTTCCATTTCCCTTTTGTTTTCACAAAACCAACTCCGTCCCTTTTGTTGTCACAAAACCAAATCCATTCCTTTTGTTTTACAAAACCAATTCCATTGCCAAAGTTAACCCCTTAGGCATTAACGCCTTCACCCAACTCACATTAACAATAGAGATCTACAATATAGGTTCACTATCTTCCATTTTAATTTATCAATCAAAATATGATTTAGGGCTTTTTCTTCTATCAACTACAACATGCTAATTTACACTCCAATTAGCCCAAAACAACCATCAATGATAACATAACCATTTTTCAAACACCCAACCCTAGGTTCCTTCTCATGATTTCAAACAAATCCAACATGGATGTGATTTTTATGCAATACAAAACTACCACATGTCTATCTATAGACGAAGTATTGAAAAAGAACAAGGAAATTCCTACCTCAAAAGTAGAACCCAAGTAGAAGAAGAGCTAAACTCGGAAGTGCTCCAAACACCAAATTTCTCGGATCAAAAGGTAGCCCTCGATGATCAACACACTTCTTATAAAGGCTCAAGGTGAGGAAAACACCCCTAGTAGATCAAACCCTAGAGAGAAGTTAGGTTTTTGAGTGAGGAGCTCTCACAAATCGATTTTAGGAAAGTAAGAGAGAGAAAGGAAATGTAAAAAGTGATTTAAAATAGCCTAGCTGCCAACTGATATACGACTCTCCCGCTCGAGCGGAGAACACAACGCTCGAGCGTCAAGGACAAAAAGCTAGGTACGCTCGAGCGCAATAAGGCCCGCTCGAGCGCCAAGGCACAAGAATAAAGTACATCCGCTCGAGCGCGAAAACCAGTCCGCTCGAGCGTAGATTTCCCCTTCCCATAACTTACACCAAAAAGTACTACCCGCTCGAGCACTAACAAGCCCGCTCGAGCACAAGAAACCAGCTCGAGCGTAGAAAACACATCTGCAGAAGTTTTGCAGAGGCTCAAAATACTGGAAGTGTGAAAACCCTGCTCGAGCACAAGACGACCCGCTCGAGGAGACCATTCAAAAACTGGACAACAACAATGGGAGCTAAAGCTCTACCAACCTGCACAACCAAGCCCAACACACTCTAAAACTCAAACAAAAGAGTTTAAAGGTTGACAACACGATAGGTACAACTACCAACTCCACGGAACCGCGTCCGGAAAACAACAGAACAGTAAAGGGATAACCGGGATCGCTATAACCTCCCCCCTTTAAAGAATTTCGTCCCCGAAATTAAGGATATGCCAAACACAAGGCCAACTGATCGCACAACACCAACACCCGAGTACTAGGAGAGGAACTATTCTCCCTACAAACCTTCGATTCACTCTTACCAAGGAAGAGACTAACCAAGGGAACACGTTCCAAACGACAGCACTGTAGGCACAAAAGCTACAACAAAACCAACCCTTCCGAAACCGTTTACCAACATCTGACTAGCGCTTCAAGCTAAGTCACCACTCAACAACCATAATTTCCAATCAAAGGATAATCAAGGCAAATCTTTTACATTAATATAAGGAAAACATTTTCTTGCTCATGAGACATTTCAAAATAAACCTTGCATTTTCAACGCAAAACTCAAAAGTTTTGTAGACATTTTTCACACATACGGTGTTATCTAAAACACATAACCATCCATAGTTTATTTGCCAAAAAGATTCATTTGGAATTTCTCAAAACCCTTGAATTAAGTCAATTTCTCAACAACGCCTTTAGGTGGCCCAACCACCAGAAAAATTTTGTTTTCCATTTCTTTCCAAAATAATACCATCAACAACCATCACTCACACAGTGATGCCACAACCAACACGGAACACAACCTTTCTATAATGATAGTTAATAGAAATAACAATTGTGCTATCAACACACAAGGCATAAGAAATTCATGATTTGCAATTTCGTTCCACCTTCCTTCACTTAATCAATTTAAAATCATAAACACGGCTCAGAACCTGGCCACAATTAAAGGAGACCACATCTCACATCAACAATACCTCCATAATACACAAATGATACACATTTTGGTGCTGTATCAATATAACATAGAAATACTTATATACTTCACAATTGATAACGAAATACATTTTAGTGCTATATCAAATCAAACAAATCCGATTTAGAGGTCCATCCCCCATCTTCCAATAAACCGTGGAGTACATCCCCCATCTCCTCCCACACAATACAATGTATATAAGCAATTATCATATACAAGTTCAATCAATCAATACAAAAGTATCAATATAACATAGAAATACTTCTATACTTCACAATTGATAACGATATATATTTTAGTGCTATATCAAATCAAACATATCCGGTTTAGAGGTCCATCCACCATCTTCCAATAAACTGTGGAGTACATCTCCCATCTCCTCCTACACAATACAATGTATATAAGCAATTATCATATACAAGTTCAATCAATCAATACAAAACTTGATGTATTATTCCAACCGTCAGATTCAATGACATAACATGTTCGATTAGTTTCAGTTTTCCCTAATCAACATACAAGTCTACAACGAATAAGACTAACCTCAAGGTGACAGATGCCAACCCAAAACCCCATACCAAAGGCTGACTAATCAACTCAACAAACCACCACTCTCAGTAAACCACACACTGAAGTGCCACTAACCCCAAACACGGAGTTCCCCACACAAACCCGCAAATTTTGAAATCTCAACGGATCTCCTAAAATCAAACCACATCAACACTATGTCTAAGGGAATTACTATCTCCCCTCTCTCATGGTTACATAGCAAGCCTGCTCATCTCCTCGACCGAAGACCGACATGGTAAGCCTCAATTACAACAACCCAATCACGAAGGACAATTGACTGACGCTATTCTCGTCACCCTAGAACACAACCTGTTCTTCCTCTCAAGAACGCTGCCAGAATCCACTCACAAACCATAACCAACAATTCATAGCCAATCACAATATGAACACTACCCCTATACAACCGATGGGGTCACCACGGACTCCTTAACTAGCAAAGCCTAGAACACTAATCAACATCAGGATCAATGACCCCTTTAACAACTTCTTACTAGAAAAAGAGGATTCGAGATTCCATACATACTCCCCAATACATGAGGGTTAAAAAAACAACAATATGCATACATAAGCGATACATAAACATGGTGCCTCAGCATCCAACAGTACACCGGTCAACAACAAAATGATTCATATAATACATCACCGGTCAATAACATAAAAATCCCCTCCAGGGTAATACCGTAGGACCAACTAATAAGTCACCCCTCGCGAGGCTCTCGAAGCCTGGCCTACCCGTTTCTGGTACCGATAACGCCCTTGAATGGACGGGTACAACTGAGTCTGACTGGGTTTTGAAACACCTGAAGAATTTACACGCAAAGGACAAAAACGTCTACCATGGCCCAGCTGACCACAAACAAAACAACCATCAGACCCCCTACTCCGAGACTGGTCTGAAACCTGCACCTCCCCGGAACCCTTAACAGATGAGTCCGAAACCCCTGGCGAAGGAAAGGAATTTGCCCCTGACTGAGCATGTTTCCGCCTCTACCCCTTACTAAGCCTAAAGCGCTTAGGAACCGTAGGACTTACCAAGATGGTCTCTTCCCTATCCCGACTATCACTCACAACCATGGCCTTCACATGGGCCGCTGCCTCAACTAAATTATAATAATCCTTCCAAAAGGATCCAGCTACCTTCTCCCGAATATCGAAACATAAGCGCCTTTCAAACTCATAACAACGACGCTCCTCTGTTGCCACCAACTCTAGAGCAAACCTCGACAAACTAGTAAACCGCATCTCAAACTGTGCCACAGGAATATCATCTTGACGCAACTCCAAAAACTGATCCCCCAACCTTTCCCGAGCAGAAGGAGGGAAATACTTGGCCCAAAAAGCCTCGGTAAAAGCAACCCAAGTGCTACCTACGGTATTCTTAGCATACTTCCACCAATAACTCGCATCGCCTTTCAATTGAAAAGTTGCCAAAGAAACCCTTAACTCCTCCTCTTCGACTCTGTGCATATCAAGAGTCTTGGTAATCTGCTCCAACCAACTCTCTGCCTCCAACGGTTTAGCCTCCTCCACGAACTCTGGCGGGCCGGAGCGGAAAAACTCCTTAGTAAGCTTGAGAGCATGCCCGCTGCCGCCCTCAGTGCGAGCTAGGGCGTCTTGCACTACTCTCACAATCTCACGTGCGGCATCCTCGCCGACAGTCGATGCTGCAACGGCGGGTGCTAAAGGAGCTGTTGTGCCCCTACCGACACTTCTACTACTCAACCGTCCTCTACTTCCTCGCGTAGACATCCTATAAAGCACAAAAGCAAATGCCACACTTAGTGCACAACACAATAGCCTTCTTCGAGGCACACACCACCACTATTAAGTCACAAGACTCACTAGTCACAAAGTATACACCTCTATTGCATATAAACATCTAAACATGCAAACACATAATCGAATCAAGTCCACAAAGATAGTCACCCATCCCGGAACTCTCAAGGAATTCCTATCAGAAACCACGTTGATCAGGCGTGTTTCCAAAAGGACCTCAAAGCAAGTTCACCGGCTATGAATACTATCCGAGAAACTGAATCCCATGCTCACATAAATGCAACACATAAGTCCTAATTTTCATGATATCTATATGCAACGTCCTCACTATACGTAGTAAACCCATTGTGGTAAAAACCACTTCCCACGAGCCCAAAGTATTCAAACCCGGCTCGCTCTGATACCAAGTTGTCACGCCCCACTTTTTAATACTCGAAGTATTACCAAATTCATTAACTTAATTCCATTTCAGAGATAACATGCGGAAATAAACTCGTATATTCAACTCGTAGAAGTGAATAACATTGCTCTCATTCGTATGCAAGTAAATACAACATGAGTATAACAAATAAATTGCCCTTGGGCTTACATCATTAAAAAGTCAAGAAGAAGGGTATAACCCTTTTACATAAATGGCATTCCGCCAACACAAAAGAGGCCCCGTGGCCAACAAATAAGAAGATCCAAAACCTTGTAGAACATCCTGGCTATCACCTGAAAAAGATTCAACAACGTGGGATGAACATATAGTCCAGTAGGGATCTCAACATGATCTCCAACAATAACAACATAAAAATAGCTATGATCATGAAACCCAATCTCATACTAGAATAGTAATGTGACAGTTTATACGAAATATACATAAGTATAAACTTTTCTTGAAAACAACCATTTCAAATCACGCCAATAGGCGATTCACCTTCCCTTTTCTTTTCATTAATTTCCGTTCCCAATCTTTCATAACATTGACAATACTTTAGGAAAATATTTCACTAAGCCCACTACTCTCTTTCCATTTTCCAAACATAACAGATATCTCCTTTTCAAATTTATTTCTTTAAAAATATCCATTCTCCTTCATTCATTCCAAAGACAAAAATGACATTTTTGGCTCTTTCCCGGTACAATCAAATCTAGACATGCACCATATAAAAAGGGAGATAACAACTCACCAACATGCATGAGATAAACAATGAGGCACTCGGCCCTCCAAACTATACTGACACAATCCATGATATTCTCCGACATAACAGAAATATCAACAACAAAACTTTGCTCTACTAGCTATATGCATAGTAAGTCTAAAGATACACCTCTCACAACAACATGCCAGTTTACCAGGCGCTAGCTGGAAGGGTATGGTGCCTTATATTCTCAGCGCAGTCAGTTCTCCAGGCGCTAGCTGGAAGGTCACGGTAGCTCTGATTCTTAGCGCAAGGTATAAACCACCAACCCAACACAACAGGGCATAATCACATGTATACAATTATCACAAAACCATCAAGATACAAACAATGTGTTAAAGTATATGAACACATAACTACCTCCTCCCGAGCAAGCATACATATATAATGTATCTCACACTTCATCACATAACGATGTTCAATCAATAATGGTATAATGCATACACGACAATTCAACACAACCGTTCTCCTCCCGATGACCAAGGACAAAACCTCTAGATTGCAAATATTTAGTACATCTATTAAAGACTCAATTACTATGAGACCACAAACCCAACAACACATTAACATGGTATTAAAGATACAATCCCACACGTGTGTGTTCAACACTCAAAAAACAACATCCATTTTCATGCGTATTTTCAAAATATACTTTTCCCATTTCACAAAACAAGTTCCATTCCCTTTGTTTTTCACAAAACCAACTCCGTCCCTTTTGTTGTCACAAAACCAAATCCATTCCTTTTGTTTTACAAAACCAATTCCATTGCCAAAGTTAACCCCTTAGGCATTAACACCTTCACCCAACTCACATTAACAATAGAGATCTACAATATAGGTTCACTTATCCTCCATTTTAATTTATCAATCAAAATATGATTTAGGGCTTTTTCTCTATCAACTACAACATGCTAATTTACACTCCAATTAGCCAAAACAACCATCAATGATAACATAACCATTTTTCAAACACCCAACCCTAGGTTCCTTCTCATGATTTCAAACAAATCCAACATGGAGTGTTGATTTTTATGCAATACAAAACTACCACATGTCTATCTAAGACGAAGTATTGAAAAAGAACAAGGAAATCCCTACCTCAAAAGTAGAACCCAAGTAGAAGAAGAGCTAAACTCGGAAGTGCTTCCAAACACCAAATTTCTCGGATCAAAAGGTAGCCTCGATGATCAACACACTTCTTATAAGGCTCCAGGTGAGGAAAACACCCCTAGTAGATCAAACCCTAGAGAGAAGTTAGGTTTTTGAGTGAGGAGCTCTCACAAATCGATTTTGGGAAAGTAAGAGAGAGAAAGGAAATGTAAAAAGTGATTTAAAATAGCCTAGCTGCCAACTAATATACGACTCTCCCGCTTCGAGCGGAGAACACAACGCTCGAGCGTCAAGAACAAAAAAACTAGGTCCACTCAAGCGCAAGAAGTCCCGCTCGAGCGCCAAGACACAAGAATAAAGTACATCCGCTCGAGCGCGAAAGCCAGTCCGCTCGAGCGTGGATTTCCCCTTCCCAGAACTTACACCAAAAAGTACTACCCGCTCGAGCGCGACCCGCTCGAGCACAAGAAACCAGCTCGAGCGTAGAAAACACATCTGTAGAAGTTTTGCAGAGGCACGAAATACTGGAAGTGTGAAAACCCCACTCGAGCGCAAGACGACCCGCTCAAGCGGACCATTCAAAAACTGGACAACAACAATGGGAGCTAAAGCTCTACCAACCTACACAACCAAGCCCAACACATTCTAAAACTCAAACAAAAGAGTTTAAAGGTTGACAACATGATAGGTACAACTACCAACTCCACGGAACCGCATCCGGAGAACAACAGAACAGTAAAGGGATAACCGGGATCGCTATACGTTTTCTATTGGATGTCGTTGGTCTCTTACGTGAGACACCACTAACTATTTCTGTGTAAAAAAAAATAAAAAATAAATAAAATCTGTAGTGTCAATATGGATAGATAACATGCAAATTTTTTTTCTTTTAAAAAAAAGGTAAATTACACTTTGCACCCCTATATTTTGCACCAAATCTTACTTTGGTTCGTACACATGAAATCGTGATAGTCAACCCCCTACACTTTTGGTCAAATCTCACTTTGGTCTCTACACATAAAATCGTGACAGTTAATCCCATGCACTTCTGGTCAAGTGTCAATTTGCCCCTTCTGTTACTTCATTATTTAAGTTTTTAATGAAATCCAATCATGTAATAAACATGTGACTACGAAATGAGAGTAAGATAGGAAAATCATTCTCATTTCCCACCAATATATACTTTGTCCCACGTGATAAGCATATGAGAGATATATAAGACAATATATATGTGTCTGTGTGTGTGTGTGTGTGCATATGCTGAAAATTAGAACGGAGAGGTAAGAAAGTATAGCTTTTGAAATAATAAATTGAAGACTTTGTCACTGTAGAAAACAAAGTTTTATTATTCCAATTTTTTCAAAACCCTAGTTTATCTCCTTAATCATTCACAATTTACATTATGTTTTAGTTGAATACAATCAAAATTTGATGTAAATTTTAGGATGAAATGTGTATAGATGGGAAATTTGGGTGATTTTCCTCTTTTGCCATCATTTTATAGTCCCATGCTTGTCACATTACTGATTTCTATTAAAGACTTATATGATAGAGTAACAAAAGGAAGACGTTGACACTTGACTAGAAGTATAGGGAGTTGATTGTCATGATTTCATAAGTGCAGGGTGTTAACTGTCACGATTTTGTGTGTAAGGATCAAAGTGGGATTTGACCAAAAGTATAGGGGGTTGACTCACGATTTTATGTGTAAGGACCAAAGTGAGATTTGGTGCAAAATACAGGGGTGCAAAGTGTAATTTACCCAAAAGAAATTTGAATGTGCAAATGTATAGAAAAGGGAAAAAATTCTAATTATACGTATGCACTCTGTTTCCCTGGCCAAAATGTTGTCATTATTCATTAGATCATTAGAAGTATACAAAAACAAGATAGTAAATATATTAGATTTAGATACATATAACATGTGTGCATAGCTAGATGAGATTTGTGGTTGAAGAGCATACTATGATAGTGAAGATTTAATACATAGTTAAATTCACCCAAAAAAATACTTGATGATAGTGAAGATTTAAAACATAATGTAATCAAAATGTATGGCTTTAAAATAAGCCTATTCTAGCACCCTCCAACAGATAAGACAATAAACATGAAGACATCAAACTGAAAGTCTATAGTTGCAGCAGCATTTTAGGTTAAATAATGTATATGGAATGAAAAGGAGCATAATTTCATAAACAGAGTACCAAAAACAGAGTCATAATTCTTATGAACAATGTTATATTTTTGCATGTTGTGGAGATTCAACAATTAGTACTACAAATGAAGGACTTGGTGATTGGATATGAGATTGAAAATTCAAAAATTAAAGAAAAAATTATTCTCAGTTTGAACACATGCAACTTGTTTTACAGTTCCTTTGCTCAGCCCTACAGACACGACTAAATAATGAACAATCAACAAATGATCAATAGTGCTTATTATAAATAAAATAACAAAAATCAAAAAACCAAAAGGAAAAATGTTGAAGTTTGATCAATCTCTTTTTCTAATTGTCATTATACTGGAAGTCCTTGACTACCACTACATGTAGGTGCCTAATTGCTTTGTTTTTGGATATCTATACTTTTTAGTTCAAAATTTTAACATAAAGCAAAATGACAAAAATAAGACTATAAATAAGGTACGTGCTTGAAGAAAACACTAAATTTGGTTTTAGTGCCTTTGGCTTTCTAGATTCCTTGGCTACACTGAATCCTTTTTATGTGTTCAATTTGGTTTTAGTTTTCATTCTTTTCTGTGGTGTTTATTGATTTGTAGAAGGAAGCTTTAGCGGCTTTACTCCATGGAATTGTCATTTGCCCATATGGCAGAATTTTATGGAATCTTGTAGATGAGAAATAAACATAATATGTACTATAGTAATTTAGCAATTCTCTATATCAATGCTATAAACATGTGTCATATGAAAACTTTTTAGTCATTAAGGAATTCATTCAAGACCTCTTGTAACGACTATAAATAAAGCAACTAGTGAAACAACTTGAGCTTTAAGATGAAATATCAAAACTCAAACACGAGCCACAAGATGAAATGTCAGACCTCAAAACTATAAAGATGCTACTTTAAACTTTAGTAATTTCAACACCCTAATTCCTTCAAATCAAGTAGTCTCTTTAGTATGCAAATAATATGGGCTCCCAAAACCATTTAAGATCACCTATGACTACAAAAACCTAAACAATTTGAGAAAAATGTTTACATGATTAACAACTTTGAATGATCTGCATTGCAGTCACACCAAGCAAGTTTGTAATGACTATCTTAACTTCAAATAGAAAGTCGTGGTGAGTAGTTGAACTCATTGAAACAAGACAGTTTTTATAAACTTGGGCAAAATCAACACCAAGTTCAGCTTCTGCAGATGTAGAAGTAACTTCTAACATCTATGTTGCTGGGTTGAAATTAGCAATTCTCTATATCAATGCTATAAACATGTCTCATATGAAAACTTTTAAAACAAGCTTTTTGTCATAAATAAAATAATAGAAACAAAAAAACGAAAGGAAAAGTATGTTTTTACAACAATATATTCAATGAAAAAGTTAAGGTAGAACAAAATGAGGCATAAAAGTAAATGGATGAATTGCCCAAATCTTCATCTTCCTCTTGACTCAACAAATGGACCTCTCTAAACCCCCCTGTCGAGTCCAATCCCAAGAGTTCGAATCAAGCTAAGGATGGAGCTCAGAGTTGGTATTTTGATGGGAAGAGTGGGGCTGGGACTAGTGCGATTGAGAGGATTGTGCTTCGATTGAAAAATTTTATATACAAAACAGAGGACCACTAGTTTATATACAAAACAGAGGATTATGCTAGGTATAAAATGATGATATAGATAACTTAGATACAGATATATGCTTGTCAATAAAGAGAGAGAAAGAAGAGATTTTTCACTTACCTTTGGCGAATGACAAGAATGAGTTCAATCATCTACGCCAATAGAACAAACCACAACGCCATCTAAACCCCTCTGCAAACACCCCATTTTGACTAACCCTAAGACTTCAGGCACTTGCAAGCCTCCTCCTGATGAAATGGTAGATTACTTCATCTTTAGAATGTTTAAGGGATGTTTGGAGTTGCTATGTAAATCCGTTTTGGTCAAAAACTGACTTTTTGCGAAAATAATCTTTTACTCCTAAACCCATTTTTAGACAAAAAATAAACCTTTTAACCCCGAGAAAGAGAGATAAGCCCTGATTATTCTTTGATCAAACGTATTTTTCAAAATTAGTGACCGATTTTATCAAAAACATTGATAGGAAAATAATTTGGACTTACTTGGGCCACAAGCAAGCCAAGAACATGGAATGCATGCAGGAATGACAAGTATACCATGCAAAGGGCTGCGCACCTTATCTGTGCACAATCGTTGCATGTGCGCACAAGAATGGTACGTGTGCACATCCAAGTGAGGCAAAACCAGGTATGGAAACTAAATCGTGGTGCATTTTTTGTGGGAGGTGGAGAGAGAAAGCGATGGAACCCTAGAAAGGGTTCCAAAACCTTCCTCCTTGCCTATAAATAAATCCCTTCCCCCTCCCTTTCAAGGGTTTAAGAAAGCTTGAGCTTTTAGAGAGTTTTAAGAGCCAAACACTCCCCTCTTCCTTTCCCTTAGCCTTAGCCACAAAATTCATCCACTCACAGCAGCTCTGAACTTCTAAAAATCATCCTAAGGTGTGAAGAACCCAAACTACATCAAAAACCTAAGCTTGAGGGAGGCTTGCAAACAAGAAATTTGACTTTTCTTACTATTTCTTGGTGTGTTCTTCGGTTTAATCAAACCAGCAGGTAAAACTCCTTTACCTTTCTATGTTTCAGTACTTTCTTGCTTTATTTTTCAACGCTTATCCATGCTAGGTTGTTACTTCATCATTCTATCATGTAGTTCCTTTATTTTATTAACTTTCTCGCCTCTTTCTATGCATGTTTCTTTTATGCCATCAGAACAACATGTGTTTAGTTCTTATTTAGTCATATAATAATCATGCATGGCCCGGTTTGATTATCATGTAGTTTAGTTTATATTTATGCTTTTTTATTTATTAGTTGTATCTTTCTGCATATTCATCATTATTAGCCTCAAACCGGGCCTAGGACCATCATTGTGTGTATTAGCTGCATATTTGGACATATTTACTTTATGCATGCATGTAAAACGCTGAAAGTGGGCGACTAGGAAAGTCCTCTTTTCCTCCTTGACATATGCTTGTTTATTGTATTGTTTTTCAATTATGCAAGTTAATTGTTTTCTATGCAAAATTGTGTGTTTTGTATGATTTTATGAATATTGTTTATTTTAGATTAAGTTTATGGCCACATTATGTTAAGAATCTTTTATATATATATTTATATATGAAAAATCATTATTTTACAAGGAACGTGGCTTTATTGTTTAAATCTAAAATAGACCGTATTTATTTACTTCAAAACACATAGTCTAGGTTAGTTAAAGGTTTTAGGTCAAAAAATGAATTTATGTGAATAATTAACTACTAAAATCGTAAAATAGAAAGTGAGTAGAGGTCATGCTTCCATGTAAATGGCCTTCCCCTTTTGTACTTAATCTCCCAAACCTGAAATTTTCTTGATTATGATGGATTAGGCCTTAACTTAGTTTTCATCGGTAAAGGTTTCTTAATTCCCCTTTAAAAATTAAGTGATGAGTCATTGTTGGTCAAAGCAAGTCGATGTGGGAAGCAATGCCTTAGACTCAAAAAAGGCATAGCGCCCACAGTTGGTGACTTTGTTGGGGATTTAAGTTAGTTTGACTTGAAAATTTCTATTTTATGAAATTAGTGGTTAATTGTTAATTGCATTACATCATTTGAGACTAAGAAAAACCTGCTTTATTGCATAATATCCCAGACACTATTTGCGGGCTATGTTATGTCAATAAGGTAAGCATCAAATTATGCTATTAGTATTGTTTGATCATTCCCTTCTAGAATGAGAGGTATATTGATAGCAATAACTGATGTACTCTTTCGTGACCAAACCTACCTTTTGCATATAGAAAGCATTAGCACCTTCTAAACTATGACATGATAGGGCGTTTCTAGGATTGTATTGTTGCCTTTTTGTATAATTTACTGAATCCTAGATCTCATTTCTAAAGTAGGACATGGCAACCCTACCCTCTAATAGGTATGAATGCAAATTATGTACTTATGTGATATTCTGGAAATGATTGGATTCTGAAGATCAACAATCAGAAAAGTAGTGATTTCGTTCCAAAAATTTGGTGAGTTTGATATGATAGTGATTTGATTCTGGGGCAATCTGAGTTATTATGAGCAGTGATTCAATTCCAAAATTTTTGAGGGGTCATATTAGGCAATGATTTGATTTGATTTGATTATGTCAATCAATGGTAAATTAGGGAGTAGTTTCCCAATTTAAAGGATTTGAGTGTGAATTTGAATGCTTACCTTAGTGATCGATTGAGAATGATTGCCTTTCCAAAATTTAAATATGTGATCAAAGGATACCTTCTAAAAAAAACTTTCCAACTTAAGTAGAGCCTTGGAGATTATGGAAGGTGTTTGATTGGATGAGAATCTTTAAGATATTGACTTTGGAGGGAATTTCAAAATTTATGAAAAAATGGTAGATAAGGAAGTGGTGATCAAATCTTCCATTTTGAATAAAATTCCAATTTCCCTAAAAGATATTTGATTAGAAGACAAATGTTTGATTAGATACTTGGAATAAAATCCAAAACTCTTTGGGAGGAAAGAATTTTGAAAATTATGGAAAGTTTTTTATTAGACGAAAATCTTTAAGTTATTGACTTTGGAGAAAATTTTGATTTTATGGAAAAGTGTTAGATAAGCAAGTAGTGAACAAATCAAGTCTTTCACTTTGAAATGAAATTTTGAATTTCCTTGGAAGAGATTTCACCAGAAGATAACGGTTTGATTGATTTCTTGGGATAAAATCTGAAATTCCTTGGAACATTTTTAAAATAAAATTTGAGTAGAGTTCAAAAATTATGAAAAGTTCTATTCATCAGTAAAAATCTTTGGGCTACTAACTTTGAAGGAACCTTAATTTTATGGAAAAATATTAAACAAAGAAGTGACGACGAAATCTTCCATTTTGAATAAAATATTGATTCCTAAGATATTTGGCTAGAGGATGATTGTTTGATTGATTCTTTGAAATAAAATCCGAACTTCTCAAAACTTTTGAAAAAAATATATAAAAGAAAGAAAAACTTTGAAATTTAAATTTTTAAAAAAAAAGGACTTTATTTTGAAAAAAAAAATGGAAGTGGTAATTTGTTCATATGCTTTTAAAATGAAATTGGGGCACTTTTTGATAAAACAATAAATAACAGAAAGGCAATTGTTTAGGTTGATCACACTGGTAGGAATTCTTAAAATTTCTCAAAATGTCCTTGATTAGGCAACTATCACCTAATTAATAATGATGATAATTTTGAGATCCTATGGTAAGAATCGAACAGAGTCAAATTAGGTTCACGATTGCCACTCCCAAAAAGGTAATTTCTGAGTCAATTCATTGCTTCTCATACTTGAGCAAGCTCTACCAGTCTCATCAGCTATTGGCCATATCTCAGCAGAACGAACTAGGGGATCTATGTTGCTACAAAAAATGTCCTTGGATGGTGAAAGTCAAACTGACACCTCGATGATTGACAATTGCTTAGTTCAAATAGAGGAGGTAACCTAAATAGAAGAAGGCATATAGTGGGAAGACGAAGACCTTCACCTAACTTACACTAATGAAACATGGGAGAGTATTAAGTCGGATGACACTTAGTATGTGGAGGAAATGGATCACCTCACACGTAGTGGATGACATTTCAAACCCGCATTCCTTGAGCAAGGTGAAATTTCAGAAGCGTAGGGAAAAGAAATGAATATAAAGAAGATTGTGTGCTTTAACAACTGAAAAAGATTCAGGCAGATATCTCCATTTAGGGTCTTCTTATGGCTTCTCATGAACATCGCTAGGCCATGTTGACTGCACTAAATAAGACCAAATTGTCCGTAGACGCCACTTCAGAATAGTTCGTGGCGTTGCTCGCTCCTATAAAGAAGAATCTGGTCATCACTTTCTCTAACAAAGATATGTCGCCTGAAGGAGCAACTCACAACAAGCCTCTTTGGTGGTGATAGTTGACAATGGATCTGCCATGAATGTCTGCTCGGCCAGGACAGCATATGCTCCAGGGTTAAGGCCTAAAGATTACACTGCAACCACACAAGCTATCAAAACTTATGACAACACCCAGTGGGAAGTTCTGGGAACAATGAAACTAAGGATCGAGCTTGGACCGGACGAACATGACGTGGAATTCCATGTCATGGACATTCCAACCACATTCAAGATTCTATTAGGAAGACCATAGATGTACCGACTCCAAGCTGTGCCCTCAATTGTTCACCAAAGAATCAAGTATGTTAAAGGGGATTATGTGGTTACTTTGGATGGTGATACTTCTGTACGTCATTCCCCCAACGTGATCACTCCTCTACTTGAGATCCACCATAAAGATGAGGATGTCTTCCTTTCAAGCTTCGCCTTGATAGAAGCTCGAATAGTACAATCTATCATGGGGCTTGAGAAAGATCGATATGTTGGTACACCTTCTATTCTAAGGATGAACAAATAAGGATACATTCCTGGTTTTGGTATAGGAAAGAATGACAAACAAGGAATTATAAAGGTGCCAGAAGTCAACAATCATTTGTTCACCTTTGGGCTGGGGTACCAACCGACAAAAGAAGATTTGATAGCAAAGGCGATTGAAGCACAAGACAAGGCAAGCGCAAAAAGAGAAGACAGAAAGTACGAGCTCCAGTACAAACCCATCCAAAGAACCCTCAACGGGCGTTTTGTTAAAGGAGAAGAAGATTTCCCACTTTGTGGGTTTCCAGAACCTTAGATTGATCATAAAACAAGGAAAAGATATTCGGGATTTGAAATCTTCTTTGACCATGAGCTCACAGATAGTGATAAAGAATTCATAGACCTACTTATAAACATTGGGCATGATAGATACAACAGTTCAAGCGAGGAAAGTGAAACTTGACTGGGGCTAATATTGAGACTAGCTTGAGTACTGAGACTGGTTACGTTGACTTGGAGAATTTCTATTCCGTGATGATGATGGAGAATGGAGTTTTGAAGAAAGATGTCACCAAATACATAGTGGATGCAATGGAGGGTCAAGCACAAAACTGGTCCATTGAAAAGTGTGCCATTTATAGGTCTAACAGCGAGTCTAGTAGTAAGTCAAGTGAGTCGAAATTTGACATGTCAGATTTCGAAGTGTCCAATGACTTGGAAGTTATAAGTCCATGGGTAGAGGTTGAGTCTAAATTTTTTATTTATTTTGAGTTTGAGTCAGATGTAAGTTCCCTTGCTTCAATTTATGAAATAATGGATGATTCTAAGTACCCCGCAGTGCTATTAATTAACAACATTGACCAATTTTAAAGATAAAAATGAAAAAGATTTCGAGGAAGAAAGTCCCTCAAGGCATAAAAGACTTAATTGAATTGGAAGAGGAGAGACATGCTAAGCCTATCATGGACGAAATAATTTCAATAAACTTAGGCGATGAGGAAAATCCTCACATCGTCTAGATTGGATCCACGCTGTCGTCAAAGGAACACAAGCGCTTGATCGCTCTTTCAAAAGAATTTAAAGATGTTTTTGCATAGTACTATCAAGACATGCCTAGAATTGATCTTGAGATTACATAACATAAAATCCCCCTAGACCTTGAGGCTAAACCTGTGAAACAAAAGTTAAGAAGAATTCACCCAGATTGGGCCCTTAAGATTAAATAAGAAGTGACGAAACAAATCAATACTGAATTTTTAATAGTATCGGAATATCCAACATGGCAAGCCAACATAGTTCCAATCCCGAAGAAAAATAGCAGAATCAGAGTCTGCGTTGACTTTAGGGATTTGAATAAAGTCAGCCCAAAAGACAATTTCCCACTACCACACATTGATGAGTGTTAGTAGACTTCACAGCAAGGCATGCACTTCTGTCATTTATGGATGGATTTTCAGAGCAGATTTGGACTCTTTGGTTCAGATTAAGAACCGTGACACAAATCGAGTCCGAACTGTAGCACGAGGCCCACGGGCGCGTCTACACATGCCATTTGGACTCAAAAATGTCGGAGCTACCTACTAGAGAGCCACTACTACACTATTGCATGACATGATTCACAAAGTGGTAGAAGAATATGTGGATGATATGATCGTCAAGTCTAAGGGAAGAGAGGGTCACTGCACAGAGAAATTCTTCGAAAGGATCCATGAGTATAGACTAAGGTTGAATTCGCAAAAGTGCACATTCGGGGTAACGGCTGGGAAAATGTTAGGGTTCTTAATCACACAAAGGGATATAAAAGTGGATCCTTATAAAAGCTCGGGTTAGACCCGACCCTTTTATGTTCCTGGATTTGAGATCCGATACTATTTATCATTGTCTATACTCCTTCTTATCTTGTTGTTATTTAGGTTTGTTTGTTTGGAGTGGTTGGGTGTGTCTTGAACAGGTTAGGAGTTAGTTTTTCAAAAGAATTAATGTATGTTTCTTTTCTTGTTCGCTCGAGCGGTGGTTTGGTTGCTCAAGCAGTCTTTGATTTCTTCCAGTATTTTTGCAGGTCTGCAAAACTATTGGGAGTAGGGTGATCTTTGCTCGAGCAGCCTTCTGCAGTCTATAAAACTTCTAGAAAGGGGTTATTGTGCGCTCAAGCTATGTTTTGGTCGCTTGAGTGGTGTCACTTTCTTATGTCTGACGCTCGAGTGATGGTTTGATCACTTGAGCGGTCTATGCATATATCAATATGGGAAAAAGAACTTTTCAGTCACTTTTTAATCTCTCTCTCCCTAAAACACTCCCAAACCTAATTTTTTCACTCTCTCTCTCGCTAGTTATTGTCTAAAAACCTCAAATATACCCAAATTCGTTGATCTCACCGCCTTAGTGCTTTGGAGAAAAGTGTAGAGCTCGTAAAGGTAAACGTTTCAATTGGTGAAGTTTTCATTTTCGACTCCATCTAAAGTTGGGTCTTGCTTTCTTCTTCTTCTTCTTCTTCTACTCTTGAGGTATGGACTTCTTCAACCTCATTGTGTGATTCTTAGCTTTGTTATGTGTTCCTTGTAAAGTTTTGTGATTTGGGAGTTGGGAGTTTGGTTTAGGGTTCGATTTTTATTTTGAAATGCAAAAGAGGGGTTTTCAAAGAAGTTCTTCAGAAATGCTATGAGGATAAGTATATTGTTGAGTTGTGTTAAAATATGGAAAATTTCTCCTTTAAATGTGTTTTTGAAAAGTAAACGATGTTTTATTGGAAATCATTAGTGTTTAACCTATGGATGAAAGGGAAAGAAATTGAGTTTTGAAAAGATAAAATGAATGTACATGTTGATGATGAGAGTGGAGTTGGATCAATATTATCACTCCTATTTTAAAATTTAAGAAATTATAGTTGTTGTTGAAAATTTATCTTTTGTATAGAGATATATATTTTGGACTGTCAGTGGAGGATAGTTTTGATTGTTGTAGAAATTGCATGAGGACTGGGTTAAATGAAAACCATTGCATGCATTTTGCAATGAACATTATTTCATATCCTTACATTGAAAATGCATTGTTTTTAAGAAAAATGAGTGAATACCTTAGTGAATCTGATCAGAGGGTGTGGTTGTGGTATTACTATGCTGCCTTGTGTGTCTTTGGTAAAAGTCCAGAAACCCGCAAGGTTAGGTCAATGAACCTCCCTGATCTCATCCATCCAGGCATTCCCAATATACAATCAACAACGAGAACGAGACAAAATAATAATGAAATAACATCAACAACGTTCCTTCCCTTTTGAACTATTTCCAAGCCTTACAACATTGTCTCATTACATTCATAAATAAAATAAAATAGTTCAACAAGTAAGGAATGATACAATCAAATCAGTTATAGGTTAACTTTCCCTGAACATTTGTTCCTTTTTACACCAAAATACAAATCGACATATAGTCACCAAAACTGCCTTAGGCATACACATAACGTGACTTCAAACAAAAGCTTTCACATCCCAAAAGTTTTCTTCTTCTCAAAACAATCACTTAGGAGGGACTTCGTCTTCTTTTCTGGAAATTTGGTTAGATTGGGGTGAGCAAAAGCTCAGTAGGTAATGCATTTAACAGGTTATAACATCAATTGAAAAACACACGATCATGCAATGTAACCACTTGGTAAACTTTATTATGTATGCATATAAACACCTTTATGCATGAGTATGAAATGAGTAATGTTAAGGTTAATTTAGCATTTCTTGATTTTAGACGGCGCGGTAAATATACTATGACAATCCAAGTAAGAGCCGAAATTCAAAATACATACATAGATAGAGATTTTGTATACTGAAAATAGTCTCACATTTGCCGACCCCAAAAATGGCGAGCTCGTGGACACCCAAAAATATTTTCCCACATTTGTTTAACGATATGCTCAAACGGGGCAATTGAACACCTTGACTCCCCGCGCAGGTGCCAAATACAATACATAACTCAAATTAACCCGACTCACTACCCAGACTCATAGACTATTTACCCCCTTTCAACTTTCCACTGTTCACACCATTATTGTATTATAAAAGAAATTTAATAATGCATATGATGCACGAATTTGTAAATTCTCATTTTCCCTTAAAATGATTCTAATTCACAACAATTTAGTACTTTACTCTTCAATAATAAGGATTACTCATTCAACAATCATCACCAACACAAGATGTATACTGAAAAACATTTCAAATCATACATTTTAACCTCAAAGTTAAGCAAATACCTTCAATTTCATGTTTTTGAAATCAATTAAGCAAAACCCTTTTTTATTGAACAATTTCCAAAACTAGGGTTTTATATAAAATTTAGGGATTTCCTCCCTTTCATGAAATTGAAGCTAATGTTCATTACGAACAACAATAATCATCAATAATAAACACAATCCTTCCATAATCATGAAACATTGCTCACTTTTGTCCAATCCCTTCACTAACACAAAACAATGTCTCTCTCTCTCTATATATATATATTCACCTATATATATATATGCATATATATGATGAGTATCTAATGAAATTACCACATATGAGTTTCAAAGTAAACCTATAACAAGTTAAAGACACCCCTACCTCAAGAGTAGAAGCTAGAGACAATAATTCCACCCGACACTTCGATAAAGTATGAAACAATCGGTAGATATTTAGGACTTGACTTGCTCTTCAATTTTCTTGAAAGATTTGGAGTGAATCTCGGTTAAAAGTTAGAGGAATTTAGTGTTTCTAGGCTAGGATTTTCGAAAAATATGGTTTGAGAGAGAGAGGATATGTAAAAGTGGAAAGAAAATGAGTAAGGATTGACTTTTTAAGTCAGCTGCCCTGACAGACCGCACGAGCGAACTTTTCTTCGCTCGAGCGACTAACAAAATTTCAAAGAGACCGTTCGAGCTGTAAACGCGAGGTCCCAAAAGTTTTGCCGGGCTACAGTGAAAATACCGAGAGCATGAAATCTGCACTCGAGCGACCACTTCATCGCTTGAGCGATCTTTCCTGCAAAATGACAAACTACTGAGAGCTACGAATCTTTGCTCGAGCGACCAAATGACCACTCGAGCGGTCCGCCAAAAACAACTGTCACAGATTAGTACCGATAAAATGGCTTTGGTAGTGCTTGTATAGCCTACTGACAGACACATACCTCGAGATTCCCAGCATTATGTATCCACTGCCCTACTTTCTTATGTAAAAAGTATTTATTTTATGAATTGATATATAATTATGGCATTGAATTGTTTTGAACGACATAGTGTAACGCTTTGATAAATGACATGCACACCAGGAAAGTAGCTTGGGAGGACCTCGGAGCCAACAGCTTCTTTTGTTCTTTTGTGTAAATATTTATTGTACAAACCTTGGACTTATATGTATTGAGTCTAACTCATTTTGTTGTACCCAAGTATCAACTTGGAAAGATATAGCCATTAAAGCATAAACTTATTCATATTTTCTTTTGTTTCATGTGATTACCACATGTCATATGCTATAGATTCAGGATCTAGGATTTATAAATGTATACATGCATATGTCATCTTTTGTACGGTAAAGAGGAGCAATGAAAGGTTAATATTGTATAAACTTCTGATTTTCCATTGAATATTATGAGGTGGTTTGTAGTTATTATTTTGGAGCATTACAATCCTTCCAAGATCAAAGCTATCTTGGAAATGCCTCCACCAATGACTGAGAAGGAGGTGAGAAGCTTTTTAGGAGGTGCAATTCATAAGTCGATTCATTGCAAAGTTGACATCAACATGTGAACCACTGTTTAAGCTTCTGAAGAAGGGAACCAAGTTCCATTGGGATGAAAGATGCCAATTCACCTTCGAGCAAATCAAGCATTACCTACAAAACCCATCAGTATTATCACCACCAGAGCCTGGAAAACCCTTGATTCTGTATTTATCAATGACGGATTCAACCATGGGATGTATGCTGGCACAACAGTCAGAGGCAAAAGCAGAAAAGGACGTCTATTACCTCAGCAAGACGATGTTGAACTATGAAGCCTAGTACACACCATTAGAGGACCTGTCTTGCGTTGGTGTGGGCCACTAGAAAGTTACGGAGTTACTTGCCTGCCCACTCAATGTGTTGGTTTTAAGACCAAATCCCATCAAACATCTCTTCGAAAAACTAGCACTAACTAGTAAGTGGCTGAGTCTGACTTGAAGCACATCACCAAGAAGTTAGTAAAAGGCAAAGCAATTGCAGAATTCTTGGCTGATCAGCTGATCAGTGGAGAGGATACCTGAGTTTTTGTTCTCAGATGAAGAGATCATGCAAGTGATGGAAGAAAGCTAGAAGTTGTACTTCGAAGGGCTTTAAACCAAATTGGCTATGGGATAAGAGTCCTCCTTATTGCCCCTTGATAAGTCTCATGTCCAGCCTTCAAGCTCTGTTCGAAGTTTCAAACAATCAAGCCGAATATGAGGCATGCATTGATTAGAGGTGGCCCTTGAACTAGAGGCAAGGCGGTTAGATGTTGTCGGTGATTCAAACTTGGTAGTTTCACAAGCTAGAGGACATTGGAAAGTCAAGGAAGAAAATACGAAAGTATATCACCATACTCTAGATTGTCTATTGCCAAGGTTTGAGAAAGTCACGTTCACCAACATGGTCAGAGAGAACAATTGGTTCGCTAATGCTTTGGCTACTTTAGCTTCTATGGTAGATGTCCCGGAAGGAATCAAAATGAGACCAATCATCATAGAGCAAAGATATGTGCCAGCATACGAAGTGATCGCCGCCATAGAAGAAGTCTGAGATGGACATCTTTGGCATTACGACATTTGGAACTTCATAGAAAAAGGGGAAATATCTGCAATGAGCAACAGAGAAAGACAAAAGGGCCATTCGATGCTTAACAACCCAATAAATCTTGTGGGGGGAAAGTCATACAAGAGGGGAATGCAGAACGAAGGAAAAAGATCATAGAATCAATACATGGAGGAAAATGCAGAGCACATATGAATGGAGTTATGCTAGCAAGGAAGATCCTGAGACAAGGGTACTACTGATCTACCATGAAGAGTGATTGCATATAGTTCGTCAGAAGGTGCCACAAATTCCAAGCTCATGCAAACCTCATGAATGTACCACCCTCACATTTGCATAACCTGACCTTATCTTGGCCTTTCTCTACATGGGGAATTGATGTAATTGGTGCAGTCATGCTAAAGAGATCAAATGGGCATGAGTACATACTGATGGCCATTGACTATTTTTCCCATAGAACCTATTAAATAATAAGTTCACTTATTAGGACCTACACGTAAGTACCCTATATCTTTTTCGGTCCTCAAAACCTTGCACGTGGCCAAATTCATCCAAAATAACATCATCTGTAGACATGGTCTGCCAAACAAAATAGTGTTAGATCATGGCTCTCACTTCAAAGGAGAAGTGGCGGACTTGCTCGAAAATTATGGTGTAACTTTCCATAATTCATCACCATATCAACCATAAACCAATTGAGTTGTTAAGGACGCCAATAAGAACGTAAAAACCATTCTGCGAAAAACAATCAATAGATACAAAGATCTGGAGCAACTCCCTATTCTTTAATCTATGGGATGGAAGCTGTCCTACCCATTGAAATTGAGATCCCTTCGCTATGCGCATTGGCGGAATGTCAAATTGAGTAGGCTGAATGGCAAAAAAGTAGGTTCGAGGAGTTAATTCTTTTTTATGAGAGAAGGCTACAAGCCTTATACCATGTCCAAGGTTACCAATGAAGAATTGCTCGGGCATTTAACAAAAAGGTGAAAGCTAAGAACTTGAAAGAAGGGGATCTAGTACTCAAAGAGAACTGAGCTCTGGTGCATGACTCAAGAGGAAAGTTCAAACCAAATTGGACGGGGTCGTATATCATCAAAAAGATCATGACTGAAGAAGCAGTTATTCTAATGAATCTAGATGGGGTAGAGTTCACATAGCCTGTCAACCTAGACAAGTTAAAGAAATTCTATCATTAAGAAAGCTCATTAGGTCGAAAACCCTAAAAGGGCGACCTAAGCAAAATTTAGAGCACACAAAAAATAATAATAAAAAAAAAAAACTTGCAAGATTGAAAACTCAAAAAAACGATCTTGTAAACTGCAAAAGGAATATCTCATCTAGCTCTAATCTCTTATCAATACCAGTCATCAACATCAAGTACCGGGTTTTCAAGCATTAGGGGACTTTTAGTCATACAACTCATAGAATCGATTGTGGAAACTGTCTGATTAGTGAGCTAGTGAAATTATCATTTAGATCACATTTTACAAGGGTGAGTATTCGTGTTCCTTTCTACAAACATTTTTCAGAACAAAAGAAACGACCCTCATTGTACTATTTTATTAATAACAATTTCAAACCTGACAAATCTAAGCAAGGCAAACTAAATCGCATTCAAAGAAAGTTTTGAAACATCAAAAATGTAAGTGGGAGTAAAGTTATGAACTAGGGGCACTTCGAGTTAAGTTAGAGTCGTTCAGCTTTTGTTTCTCATATGCTCTTGTGTCTTCATTTGATTCCATGCTCTAATCCTCATAGCAGTACCCGAAGAATCTACTTGCCAAATTGTTGTAGATCAAGGGGCTTCCACTCTAAGCTATGTCTCCATAGGTCCAAGAGACCGTCCACCCATGCCAGTCTTCAACAAAACCCAACCATAGTACAAGATTGCCGAGTAAAGAAACAAAAGAATAGAGGTGTGAGATGAGAGAAAAAAGTGAGCTGGGGTGTGCTAAAAACAGAAAAGAAAGATAAAAGAATAAAGAGGTGAAAAGTAAGAAACCAAGTAAGATGGGCGATATTAATGAACTCCCCTACCAGCACAAATCTCATCCAAACCCATTCGAGTCTCTACTAATCCAACAGAGCTTTCCCCCTTTCTTAACCTACCTGGCCGCATCAACTAAGATGGGGATGACTACTCCACTACTCGACATCACTAAAGGATTGGGCAAGTAATATATGGAATAGTTCGCTGAAAGATGATTCAGCTAACATGCAAATGTATCAAGCATGGCAATTTGTTCACCTCATGGCAGGGCACACACGTTTCAAAGAGCAATAGGGGCATTCTGATATCATTATTAAAATCAATTTTAGGTGGTTAGGATGTTTGTAAAGTGTCCTTTTTGAGTTCTAATTTTCTATTATGCTCCTGTTGAAATCTTGTATAAAGAGTCATTGTCAGATTTAATAAACGAGTACGATTAGAAGATCTATTTCATGAGCTATGGAAAAGTCCTTCCCTTAGGCATTTTACGCAATGGTATCTAAAAAAATAAAATAAATAAAATAAAAAAAAGAGGGAAGCCAAAGAAACATTTTCTAGGTCAATACAAGATGAACCTCAAGACATTCAAAGGCATCAAAAAGGGGAGGTGCACCCAAACCAATCTGTAAAGTGTCCTTTTTGAGTTGTAATTTTCTATTATGCTCATGTTGAAATCTTGTATAAAGAGTCATTGTCAGATTTAATAAACGAGTACGATTAGAAGATCTATTTCATGAGCTATGGAAAAGTCCTTTCCTTAGGCATTTTACGCAATGGTATCTAAAAAAATAAAATAAATAAAATAAAAAAAAGAGGGAAGCCAAAGAAACATTTTCTAGGTCAATACAAGATGAACCTCAAGACATTCAAAGGCATCAAAAAGGGGAGGTGCACCCAAACCAATCATAGTAGAAAAAGGCTCATCTTCATCATCAGTATCACTACTCTTTACCATTGTTGACTGAATCCACTGCATAAGAAATCATTGGGACCTAAAAAAAAAAGAAAAGGCCCCAGAATCAAGAAACACTGCCAAATCTGGATAAGATCCCAACACTGAGGCATGAAAACTTCAAGACTCCAATCATCTAGTAGAAGTCCTGAAAGCAGCTACTGTATCATAAGCTATTATACTCGCTCTTTCGGAACATGAATGGAACCGGCGTGCACAAATGGCTTCTATCAAGTCCTCTGGAAAATATGGGATTCAAGTCCTCCTTCGAAATCTTGGGTAAGTTGGTTGTCTGATATGCTAGAATGGACCTGATACAATTGACTAGTATCGAGGCATGCAGCCTTTCATTACACGTACTAAAAACCCAAAGGATCGAAAGAGGATTCATGAGAGACTAACATGAACTTTTGGATAAAAAGCTGTATAGGCAAGGCACTTCAGTCATACCAATTGGTTGATTGGCATGGGAAATTAGGACCTTCTTGATCACTCCGACTTATGCACCCTTTGGACATCCTCAAGATGCAAGTATATTCTAAAACTCAAACTCAGGCATTGGTATGCCTTTTTAGGTGCGTCATTTTGTTGGGAATTTACTCATGGCATCACATTACACAATATTGGCACACAAATCATTTGGCATGGCAAAAAAATATATTTCTAAAAATCACGTTTGGCATTACGGCACACTTGGCAAATCTCGACACCCATCTAGTAAATTTTGGCAAAAACTTGGCATATGGTAAATCTTGGTAAACACTTAGCAACACTTGGTAAACCTGGGCATATGGTAAATTTTGGCAAACACTTGGTAAATTTTGAAAAACAGTTGGCACCATTTAATATATTTTGGCAAAACATTTTGCACCACTTAGTACATCTTGACAAATTTGGAATCACTTGGCACTTAATAAAGCCCACACCTTGCCGATGCGAGCGTGGAATGGCACCTAATAAAGTCCACATCTTGCCGATGCGAGCGTGGATTGGCATCTATTAAACCCATGACTCGTCGATACGAGCATGGGATGGCACCTAATAAACTCCACATCTTGCCAATGCGAGCGTGGATTGGCATCTATTAAACCCATGACTCGTCGATATGAGCACGGGATGGCACCACTTGGCATTTATTAAATCTCCATGACTCATCGATACAAGCATGGAATGGCATCACTTGGCATCTATTAAAACCCATGACTCGTCGATACGAGCATCGAATGGCACCACTTGGCATCTATTAAACCCCATAACTTGTCGATACAAGCATGAGATAACACCACTTGGCATTTATTAAATCTCCATGACTCATCGATACAAGCATGGGATGACACCACTTGGCATTATTAAACCCCATGACTTGTTGATACGCGCATGGGATGGCACCACTTGGCATTTAAAACCTCCATGACTCGTCTATACAAGCATGGGATGGCACCACTTGGCATTTAATACCACCATGACTCGTCGATACAAGCATGGAACAGCACCACTTGGCCTTTAATAAACCTATGACTCATCAATACGAGCATAGAATGGCATACATTGGCATCATAATGGCATCACTTTAACCACACTGCAATGTGTATTATTTGGAATAGCTCTCCTTGGAAAAATTTGCAGAATTGGCACAACCTGGAAAAGAATGGACAGGAACTTGGGGCAAGTTTCACCCGCTCTCCTCTTCTTAGAATACATGCTTGGATGATTGCTTGAGTGCTTGTTGCACACACTCACTCACGTATAAATTGTTGCACAACCGCCCCCGAACTATACTGATCTGATTCCTTGCATCAAGGTTACGTAGGCAACCTACGAGTTTGATCGCTTGCATGAATGTATGGCATTGCCTTAAGCCTTAGGGTCATGTCAACTGGGATGATCTCGGATCTTTAATATTCGCTTCTCATCACTACATGATTGTTTGAACTCTGTCAAAGAGAGATAACTGTAGATTCCTCATTTTGACTGACCCTAAGATTTCAGGCTTGCAAGGCCCTTGCAAGCCTTCCGATGATGAAATGAGAAATTAGTTCATCTTTAGAATGTTTAAGGATGTTTGGCAAAAATCAACTTTCTACGAAAATGACCATTTTTCCCCTAAACCCATTTTTAGCCAAGAAAACAAACTTTTTAACCCCAAGAAAGAGAGCTAAGCCCGATTGCGCTTTGATCAAACATATTTTCCAAAATTAGTGACCGATTTTATCAAAAACGGTGATCAAAAGACAATTCGGACTTACATGGGCCACAAGCAAGCCAAGAACATGGTATGCTTACGGGATGCACGTGTACCATGGCAAAGGATGTGTGCGCACCTTATTTGTGCATGCGCATAATCGTTGCGCGTGCTCACATCTAAGCGCGGCGAAGTCAGGTATGAAAACTCAATCTTAGTGCATTTTTTGTGGGAGGTGGAGGCAGAAAGCAATGGAACCTTAGAAAGGGTTCCAGAACCTTCCCTCTTCCCTATAAATAAAGCCTTTTCCCTTTCCTTTCAAGGGGTTAAAAAATCTTGAGCTTTTAGAGAGTTTAAAGAGCCAAACACTCCCCTTCTCCTCTCCCTTAGTCTTAGCCACGAAATTCCTCCACTCACAGCAACTCTGAACTTCTAAAAATCATCCTAAGGTGTGAAAGGTGTGAAGAACCCGAAACCACTTTAGAAATCTAAGCTTGAGGGAGGCTTGCAAGCAAAAAACTTGACTTTTCTTGCTATTTCTTGGTGTGTTCTTCAGTTTAATCAAACCAACAAGTAAAACTCCTTTACCTTTCTGTATTTTAGTACTTTGTTGCTTTATTTTTCAACGTTTATCCATGCTAGGTTGTTACTTCATCATTCTATCATGTAGTTCCTTTATTTCATTAACTTTCTCGCCTCTTTCTATGCATGTTTCTTCTATGTCATTAGAACATGTTTTAGGTCTTATTTAGCCATATAATAATCATGTATGACCCAGTTTGATTATCATGTAGTATAGTTTATATTTATGCTTTTTTATTTGTTAGTTGTATTCTTGTGCATATTCATCATTAGTAGCCTCAAACCGGGCCTAGAACCATCATTGTGTGTATTAGTTGCATATTTGGACATATTTACTTTATACATGCATGTAAAACGTTAAAAGTGGACGACCGGTAAGTCCTCTTTTTCTCCTTGACATATGCTTGTTTCTTGCATTGTTTTTCAATTATGCAAGTTAATTGTTTTTCTATGCAAAATTGTATGTTTTTATGAATATTGTTTATTTTAGATTAAGTTTATAGCCACGTTATGTTAAGAATCTTTTATATATATATATTATGAAAAATCATTATTTTACAAGGAACGTGGCTTTATGCTTTAAATCTAAAATAGACCGTATTTATTTTATTCAAAACGCATAGTATAGGTTAGTTAAAGGTTTTAGGACTAAAAATGAATTTATGTGAATAATTAACCACTAAAATCATAACATAAAAATTGAGTAGATGCCAATCTTCGGATTTAGCAAAAAAGGGTGCTTCCATGTAAATGGCATTTCCTTTTGGTACCTAAGCTCTCGAACCTGAAATTTTCTTGATTATGATGGATTAGACTAGACTTAATTTTCATCGTTAAAGGTTTTTTAATTCCCCTTTAAAAATTAAGTGACGATTCTTTGTTGGTCAAAACAAGTCAGTGTGGGAAGCAATGCCTTAAACTCGAAAAAGGCACAACACCCACACCTTCCACGCTGGTGTTGTCCAATCATCTTCCCTGCCCGTCTTTCTCTTTTCCCTTCCTTTCCCTGCAAAGCCAATCAACGTAAAGAGACGAGTGAAAGGGTTTTGAAAAGTTTTTATTTTAGGGTTAGTTTTGATAGTATAATGGGTGTAATAAGAATCACATTTTTTGATTAGTGGTGTAATGAGATGGAGGGTGCAAGAAGATAAACTAGTGGTGTAAGTAAAATTTGTGTAAGTAAAATTTCCCCTTTTGTAACGTGCAAATAGAATTTCCCCATAAAGAATTGCATAAAAGACTAGGTAAAAATTACAATATTGTACCATTTGGGATTGCTCATCAAGTTTGAGAGGAACACACCTTTCTAGTCAGTTTCTGTTTGGTTTGGCATGAGAGCTTCTTCAATCTGTTCACTACAAGGGTCTGGTGGCTGCTCATTCTCATCATGATTCAACCACATTACTACAACTTTCATTGCAGCAGTGGGCAGAAATTTTTGTCACCAAATTTGTAAGCAATTTCATCCATAATGGCATAACTAATAAAAAATAATAATAAACTCAATTTGATGGACACTAAATCAGTGCAAATAAACATTTCCTGACAAATAAAGTATTATTAATAAAAAAAATAGATACTACGATCAAGCTCTAAACATTTGTTCTTGCAGTACAAATAATCACAATAATCTTTCAATAGAGAAACACACAGATCATTTTAAATAGGCAACTTAGCTAGAAAAACTTCAGAACATTAAAAATAAATATTAAACACACTTCAGCACATCAAAATTCAATAAAGAAAACACACCTTAATCAATGTTTTTTGAAGTGGAGTGGTCTTGTCATAGAAATGGTGTTCAAAATTTAGCAAAATGGGTTTAGCGAGCGTCTTTATAGTGTTCATACCATCAGGTCAAGATGTTCAAAAGTATTTTTATATAACAATTAACTATCCAAAATCGATAGGCATGTATATATATATTTTCCAAGGTGTTCAAGCAAATACCCTAAACTCTATGTGGCCCTGCCCCTATTAATGTCAATAACTAAACTAACAACAACAACAATGATAATGTGAGAATTCTTAAGACGAGAACACAAATCCCTTACGGTGATTAACATTAGGAGTTCATCGTCTCACTAGTCATTGACTTTGACAGTTGTCTGCGAATCAGAGGGATCGATGTATCTCCAAAAGAAACCCAAACTGCTACCCATGATATTCATGAGGACAGCAGACATGGCAGGGGGTAACGCAACCATCGGCGAGGCGAAATGGGAGGTTGCTAAAACCACACCTAATGATGAATTTTGCATGCCAACCTGCAAGGAATTTAAGTAGTGTGTTACTATAATTTATTTTGCTACATATAAAAGTAAAACCAATCCGTTAGCACGTTAAATATTGAAGCTAATTGGATTTTGTTATAATTTTTGGATAGGGATCAAACCTGCTTGAAGACAAGTTTCTAAAGCTTGATAACAAATAAACATTCAAGCTGTTTTTAGTACCTCAATTGATATTGCTCGCCGTTGTGGCTCTCTAAACCCAGAAATAGCTGCTGATATATACCTGTAAATAAAGATCCATGATATTGTATTACTTATCAACCAATTAATCAACAAAAATAAAAAGTTTTACTTTTCAGCATGGTAAAAAAGTATTGGATTACAAAGGCAGAGAGAAATGGATGCTGCATTGTCTTCATCAATTAATCCGGAGAGGACGTGTTACACCAAAGCATCTTGGGGAAACTGGGGACTGTTTTCAAGAATTCAGGTATTAAATAAGGTTGTCACAACAGAATCCTAGATTGCAATGTCGGAGGGGTTCACAAGATTGGATAGTATAATTGGATCATAAGATCCTACGGAAAAAAAAAACAATGTATAATAATTTATATATGAATAAACATCAATGAAGCACCGACACTTGAAAACAAGTGCCGTATTTGTGTCGGACATATGGACAGTTCGGGGACATGCGGACATGGCCGGGACACTTCAGGGACACACTGGGGACATGCCAAGTATTTTTTTTCCCATTTTATTTAGTGTTTTTGATGAATGTTGAATGTTTATTGTTTTTTTCTTAGGCTTAAATACGTAATACATCATCCATAAAAAAGATATAGACTACAAGTGTTAATTTAAAAGTGTTTTAATTTTTGTTAATATTGATTGTTTATGGATGTAATACTAATCTAGATAGCAAATAAAAATATATGAAAACATATTTTATTGCCTTGTCCCCGCCGTATCCGTATCCCCATTTTTTTGAAATTGCCGTGTCCCCCATCCGCATTTGCATCCGCATCCATGTTCGTGTCCATTAGATAAACATTTTCTTAAAGTAAACACAGAATAAACCTAAATTTGATAGCAAAAGCTTTGCATTTCATTAAAAATATAAAAATAAATAAAAAGAGGTGAAGAAGAAGAGTTTTGTAACAAAGCATTTTGCAAAGACAAACCAAAAATAGTACATAGAGTTGGTTTGGAAATTTATTGAAAACTCAAATGCGAGAAAGAAATAAAAGAAAAGGAAAGGTTTATATACACAATGAAAATAAAAATGAGAATGATTTACTATGGAGAGAGAGAGAGAGAGAGAAGCACAGTTGGAGAGTAGAGTAGATTAGGGAGAGATGAAGATACTCAAATTGTAGTGATGTTATTTCGGCTCTCCAATTTTCCTGAATTACAGTCTATTGCTCTAGTTTGGTTTTCGTGGCTTATTTGATTCAATGTGACTTATTTTGTTTCGTTTGAACCTTAGTTGCACGAAGCGGAAGCGGGAGCGAGGGCAGGAGCGGGGAAGCGTGAGCTGATAGAAGTTTCTTAGGTTGGGAGCGTCTCGGGAAGCGATAATATATATATATATATATTTTTAATAGTTATTTCTAAAATATATTTATTATATAAAGGTGAGTTAAATAATTATTTTTAAATATATTTATTATTTTTATCTTAGATATTATTTTTATAGATAATATTTTTAATTTATTTATTTATATTTTTAATTTTTAATTGATATATATTATAAATAAAAAACAGTAAAATAATAAAATATGTTAAAAAATAGTAAAATAATAAAAAATAGTAAAATAATGATTTATTTTATAAATTTTATTAAATTTTTTTTATTATATTTGATTTAATTAGATTTATTATATTATTATATAACAAATTATATTATTTATATAACAAATTATATTATTTATTATATAATCGACGAAGACGACTGGAGTCGAAGGTTCGATTGATGCTTCGAGTCAACTAGATGTTTGACGACGACGACGAAGGTTCGATCGATACATCGAGTCAACTGGATGTTCGACGATGACGACGACGACGATTGGAGTCGAAGGTTTGTCTTCTCACTCTCTTCCTTCACACACTCTCTCCTCTGTCTCTCTCTCCTCGCCGTATCTGACACCAACAAGCTAGGGTTTTTGCTCTTCTTCACCAACGATCCCATCTTGGGCAGGATCGCGTTTCTCTCTCTACGGAAACGCGATTCCTACACGTTTCTTTCTAAGAAACGCGGTTCGTCACTTGTTAGGACGATTCCTGCAACTAAGGTTTGAACTGCGTAAATTTGGTATTTAGGCCAAAAACACAAAAAATAACCAAAAAATAAGCCACGTACAAAGAAAAACACGGCTTAAAAATTGGATCCTAAGAAGCATAGACACTTCTATGGAGGAGGCGTGTCATGTTGAACACCCGCATTGGACACAACACTCTATGAACACTCATAAAAATATGTCTGACACTTCTTCCACTTGTCTTAATTAAAAAATTTAATTCATAATATCGAACACTTTACAATCACTCCTCGGATACTTTAGCAACACTTCTTGAATGCTCCAAATATGACTTATGTAATGAATCAGTTCATAGTAACATTGTGTTAAAACCTATCACCTACTTCACCCACTTAAACCTAACCCACTACACCACTACCACCTCACCTACTCCACTAAACCTAACCCACTACACCACTACCACCTCCACTTCACCTACTCCTTACCTACTACACACTCACCCTCTTCTATATATAGGAATCATGAATCATTGTAATAAAAATAACATTATAACAATCAATAATACAATTCTCTTTATACATTAAATTTCTACATGGTATCAGAGCGAGGTTAAGAACTTAGTATTTTTCGCTTCACCGGCGGCCGGCAACCTCGCCTTGGCCAACCGCCGGACCTCAACCTAGTCCGCTAGAATTTTCTACACATACCTTGAAATTTCTTCGAGTCCACCACCTTCACGCCTAACTCCTTCGAGTCGCTGTCCTTGACTCACCCAGTCAACCCATCACCACCACACTCCTCCTCTTCCCATCAAACCAAACCCATCTCAAATCAACCCACTCAAGAGTCTTGTAAGGCCCAGTGGCAGAGATGAACTCCTCTCCAGTAACTCTTCTACTTTGGAGATCTCACTGATCTTCTTAGATTCTTCTTCACTCAAAGCCCCGTCAAATATCTCAAGGTTTTGCTTCATCCTTTCTTTGTTGTAGCTCTTAATCACTATTGCAATCCCCTGTTCATACTCCCACCTCAGACAAACCTGAGCAACACTCTTCCCTTTGGCCTTTGCAATTTCATTCAAGACCTCAGACTCCATAACTCTGCTAGAGCCCCACATGTTTCCAGGTGCTCCAAGAGGAGAGAATGCAGCTACAGTGACTCCATTGGCCTTACAGTAATCTCTCAGCTTCTTTTGTTGCCAATATGGGTTCAATTCTACTAATTCCAATGGACTTTGTGAGGCCTTGTCTTGGGCAATCTTCCATGGCTTCCCAAACAGACTTGAAGTCCATTGGAACTATGTCTTCTGTCTTTGGTGGGATCTCAGTAGCCCCAGGCTTCATGCTTATTGGCCAGTGTATCAGAAACAGATCAAGGTACTCTAACTTTAGTTCCCTGAGGGTCTTTTGAAGCGTAGGGAGGACAAGTTGGGGATGACAATCAGTACCCCATAGCTTGGAGGTGATGAAGAGCTCATCTCGGGATTTGACTAAGCCAAGCTCCTGTGCCCAATCCAAGATCAGCCCATCAACTGTTTCAAACCTAAGTCTCAAGTACAAATCGACCATCTCAGGGGTCACTACCCAGAAATGGCTTTGTCTGGCGTCCCAGAAATTGCTCTCAATTCTGGCCAAAAAATGCCTGTTTTGGGACTGGGCACAGGAGCTTGGCTTAGTCAAATCCCGAGATGAGCTCTTCATCACCTCCAAGCTATGGGGTACTGATTGTCATCCCCAACTTGTCCTCCCTACGCTTCAAAAGACCCTCAGGGAACTAAAGTTAGAGTACCTTGATCTGTTTCTGATACACTGGCCAATAAGCATGAAGCCTGGGGCTACTGAGATCCCACCAAAGACAGAAGACATAGTTCCAATGGACTTCAAGTCTGTTTGGGAAGCCATGGAAGATTGCCCAAGACAAGGCCTCACAAAGTCCATTGGAATTAGTAGAATTGAACCCATATTGGCAACAAAAGAAGCTGAGAGATTACTGTAAGGCCAATGGAGTCACTGTAGCTGCATTCTCTCCTCTTGGAGCACCTGGAAACATGTGGGGCTCTAGCAGAGTTATGGAGTCTGAGGTCTTGAATGAAATTGCAAAGGCCAAAGGGAAGAGTGTTGCTCAGGTTTGTCTGAGGTGGGAGTATGAACAGGGGATTGCAATAGTGATTAAGAGCTACAACAAAGAAAGGATGAAGCAAAACCTTGAGATATT
Source organism: Camellia sinensis (assembly GCF_004153795.1). Classification (NCBI taxonomy): domain Eukaryota; kingdom Viridiplantae; phylum Streptophyta; class Magnoliopsida; order Ericales; family Theaceae; genus Camellia; species Camellia sinensis. The sequence goes on along the minus strand of NW_021028271.1, from coordinate 388,641 downwards.
TGACGGGGCTTTGAGTGAAGAAGAATCTAAGAAGATCAGTGAGATCTCCAAAGTAGAAGAGTTACTGGAGAGGAGTTCATCTCTGCCACTGGGCCTTACAAGACTCTTGAGTGGGTTGATTTGAGATGGGTTTGGTTTGATGGGAAGAGGAGGAGTGTGGTGGTGATGGGTTGACTGGGTGAGTCAAGGACAGCGACTCGAAGGAGTTGGGCGTGAAGGTGGTGGTTGAGCTTGGATTGAGCGGTGTCGTGTTGAGCTTAATTTGTGCATGTGTTTGAGATTGGGCTTGGATCAGATTGTGACCCTACATCCATATCCGTTTTGCAATCCATCTATTTGAATTATTCAAATATCATTATATACATATTTAATTCTATATATTAAGCACATGGGAAGTTTAGACTATTGTAACTCTCATCTTTTGATGATGGAGTTGATGATCATATTAGTGGCCATGAGTTTTTAACTTTTGTAACTCTAGCTCTAATGACTAGAGCTGATGGCCTTGGTTAATGGCATTTGATGGCCTTCGTGATGATAGCCTTCATGGCTAGGGACTCCCCTACTTGTATAAATAGAGGCATTTCCCCTCTAACTTAGTAAGATGTTTTTAGAAAGGTTTTTTAAGATGGAAAATAGTGGTATTTGAGATGAAGTTAGAGATGTTTCTTACATCAAAGGAAAAATTCGAAGAGATTTTTCTTATCTTCTTTTTGTTAGCCACTTCTTTGGTTCTTGTTAATGAGAGAGTGCTGTCATTGTCAAGTTCGCCGAAACTATTTAGAAGGTGTTTCTGTATTAACTGATTTCGACCGTCGTATCCTAAGAAATAGACGACAGCATTCCTCCAGCACCCATTGGCGATGCGGCAAATTTGTTTTAAAGAAACTGTGTATACCACAAACCTCGATTTACATCCCTCATCTTTTGTTCTTCAAACTTTTAGATTTAATCTATTTCTTCTATATTATTTTTGTATGTCCATGTGAATCCATCTTGTAATATGTTCTAATGTTGTAATCTATTTTCAATCTTGTGTTTTCTTTAAGAATTAAAAATAAGATTGTTTTATCTTCACTATTTATTTTATATGATTTAGTTTTCCATTATTGGGAAAAATACCAACAGAATGCTCTTTGGCGAAAGGGTTAATGATTATGAACACAGAGAAGGGAACAACAAAATTATGTATTGAAATGCAAAATACCTAGATAAGGAAACCATATTAACATAGTTAACATAAGGTCAAAATATAATGTTCTTGAACACAACAAAAGGGGCTAAAGCTTAATCCTAGTAAATTATCACACCTGAGACTCCAAAATTAAACCTCAACATACCTCGAAGCTAAATTTCTCAGTGCTAAAACGCAAACAAACCCCATTCAAATATCAATTTCAGTTCAAGTTGAGGTAGGTTACAATCATGTGTGTCACACAAATTCATAATTCACACCTATTATACAATATAATGCAAAAATATATATACATATGTATAATAATAAATTCCTCTGGCTACCATGAAATCCAACAAATAATATAATGCAGAAAAGGAAAAAATAAATAAACAGCCAAAAGATGGGAAGGGCAGTGAACCTTATAATCATTACAAACAGAAATTATAATATTGAGGCACAAAGACGGCAATTTAATATCAAAATAGCTAAAGATGACAAAGGGGGCAACTCTTACCCAACAAAGAATCCTGCAGCATGCAATAACAGCACCGAAAGTATTATAACCCCAAGTTCACCAGATAGAATCGCTCGAGCACGAAGAAGAGGAGATGCTTCAGATGACAAGGATGCAACAACCGTTGAAGATTTCAGACGAACAACATTTTCTGAGAATACACTGACAAATAACCAGAAGATAACCAAATTAATAAGAGCCAGAGGGAGAGTCCTGGAAAGCACCATCTTAACAAGAATGAATCGGATGTATAAAACCAAAACCTGCATGCAAGCAGTGAAGCAGCTAGAACAGCAAGTAGTGGCCCAAAAGGTGTCACCAATTTCACAGCTGCAGGAAATGTTCTCTGCATATAAGAACCTAGTAGAATCGGAGCAACAACCACCTAGACAGGAAACAAAGACGACCAAGATTTCCCTAAATGAATAAATGGAATCAAATTAGGAACGTGAAAGGTTCAATCTAATTTACAGTCACCTGCATGGTGCTGATGGAAAGTTTAACAGCATCCACATGAACATAAGCTCCAGCCAGAATTTTGGTCAAAAGAGGAGTAAGAATCACTGCTCCAAGTGTGGTGCAAGCCGTCATAACAATAGATAATGTAACATCCCCTTGAGCAATTAAGGTCACCTGCAACACTAATTCACATAAATAGAGATGAACTGGAAGTTTGCACAATTGTTGCTGATTGTGTTTGAGTATTCGTATTAGTAATGAATTGTTTTAAGGTTCCATGTGAACTTGAATGTAAATTCCTTGTCCATCTCTTTATATTGAAATTCCATAATTTAGATTGATGTTCAGTTTCACTGGGCTATTAGAAGCATATAACAAAAACATTTCTTATATTTGAATTTAGGTCAATACCTACTCCAGCCCTCCTAGCATTTGGACCATTACAAGATAAGCTTTTGTTTTTTGTTTGTTTGTTTGTTTGTTTGTTTGTTTGTTATTATTTTATTTTTTTTCTCTTTTACATGTGCTCCCCATTTTAGACAATGATGAGAATAAGCATAAAGGGCATAAGAAATCAACATAAGGATTTAGATCCAAGTCATTTCAAAACTTCAACTTGTTCAGAACTCTTCAGAAAAAATATTCTTTGAAAATAAAATTGAAGGCTTTCTGTACAACTGTTAAAATAAATAAGACGAAATGCTGACAAAAATGATATGCAACAATTTCTTGTTCACCACAAAGTAAGAAGGAAAAGAAAAACTTCCATCAAAAATAGATGCACTGTGATGAGTTTACTGTTTTACATCAAACATGAGCCCTAAGGACTCGTTTGGGTTAGGCTATTTTAGCCTAGGAAAAATCGGCTTATTTTCATCTTATTATTATGGGGTTTTTTTTTTTTTCTTTCAAATTTGATAGAAATGTTTTTTTTTTAAATTTTTAGGGACTTCTAGTCATAGGGAACCTGAAAATTAAAAAAAAAATTCAATCAAATTTGAAAAAAGTCCTAATAAGATTGTAAGTTGATTTTTGCCCCAAAAATTGTCTTGTTTTCATCTTATTTGAACTTTTTAAAAATTTGATTGATTTTTTTTTTCTTCTTAATTTTTAGGTTCCTTGGGACTAGAGGGCACTAAAAATAAAAAGTAAAAAATTGATCAAATTTGAAAAAAGTCTAGAGGGCACTAAAAATAAAAAGTAAAAAATTGATCAAATTTGAAAAAAGTCTAGACAACCCAATAATTAGCATAACTTGGTTTGATTGCAGGCCATAACCTGGGTTGTCAATTATGCAACTTCAGGAAAGGTGCTAACTAAAATTGGGGATTCTTCAGCTCAGGTATTAAATAAGTTTAGACTCGCAATATATTAATCTTCCTAAAATGAGGCCTTATGTCATCACTCCTTGTTGCAAATACATTTCCATCGAGTTGGAGAATCATGATTGCTATTATTCTTTAAGTATTTCCATTTTATGGATATTTTGTCACATAGGGAGAGTTCTGATCAGTAACCAAACTAACTCAATGTCAAGTCCCTTTTCCAAAGATACGTTTTGTATAGAATGCAGCCTCAAATGACCTCCTGTTTTCTACAATCTATTAAATATGATGTTTATCTCCCAACCCTAAGTAGGATAACCGCAAATAGTTGGGATAAGGCTACATTGTGTTCAGTTGACTTGAGTTTATGGTGCAACCTTGTTCCCATGGTTCTAACTGCTAACGACTCCTAAACTTCTAGAAGCAACTGATGAATAACCCAATAATGAAGGATTCAAATTTTGTTCCCAACTAAGAAGTACGGACATGTGAGAGACATACACAAAATATATACTTATATATATTCATTATATGGCATATAAGGATAAATAAATTTGTAAGTTCATATATATGAATATTTAATTCACATATATACTATTATATAAAGTGTATAGGTCAGTATATGAATATTTAATTCACATATATATACTACTATATAAAGTGAATAGTTCAGTCAGTGTGAACACTCTGTGTCACACTTTTTTGGTTTTTCAAATATTTCCAAACAATTGATGAGTTTAAGACTATCATGTGAAAGACCAAACTGATTTAGATATTTAAAACTCTACAAACATGGACGGTTTCTATTTTTACAAAACCTTTGACCAGTTTGCAACTGGGTTGAACGGTCTGGACCGGAACTTTGACGGGTTGACCGGTTGAACCGACTGGTCCAATCCAGTTATTAAAACATTGCTCCAAGTGCAGTGGCAAAAGCATAAATCTTGTTAAGAGGGGGCCAAATGTGTAATAAAAATTGACTATAAAATTTATTTTCACATTCTTACAAACATTTTGCACATATGTTGTACTAAAATATTCATTTTTATAAGTACACAAATTAAACATCATTCTTAAATTTGCAAATAAAATTTTCATTCAACAGACATTTATAAAACAAAAGGTACAAAAATAGAATTATAAATTTCTTTTACAGTTCATACAAAATATAAGATCAAAAAATAGTAACATATAAGTACGTTTCACATTAATTATAATCACATTGGGTTGTAACTAACACTAATTAAAGCCATAATTGAAGGTCATTTTGGTCATAATCAAAACCACCACAATTAGTCATATCGAAGGGCAATTCCATATCGAACACCACTTTGAAACATAATCAACTATTAGAATGAGATGTAACAAATTCTGATTTTATAGTTTTTTAGCCCCATCACTATAATGGCCTATAATCAAACATCACAATAATTCATAACTAACATTAATTTAAACAATAAATTATATGTGATATCTATTATTATGTACTATAGCATGATCGTAACTCACTGCTTTAAACAATTTGACAAAGTTGAGACTTGGGTGGAGGGGCCAAGTCTTTACAACTTATAAATCTAATAACAAATCTACATATATTAGTTGAGGTTTTACAGATGGATGCAGGGGGCATGGTCCCCCCTAGCCTGCGTCCGCCATTGTCCAAGTGTGTGAAGTGTATTCGAGTCTAATTTTTTTTAAATAGTAGGACTTATTTGGACATGTGTCAATTAGTGTTTGGAGGTGTCTGATGAGTGTCGTGTCGGTGTCCAACATGGTGTTCGACATGACACAACATGACACCTTATTAGAAGTGTTGTGCTTCCTAGGCTCCTAAATTTTCACAAGATTACCCAAGTTGATTTCACTTCTGCATTAATTGAAAGTAAATCTAACGTGAACTATTTACGTAAATGAAACACCCATTAACAATACTACTCTTGAGAAAGGTTGAAGGCTCACTAACAGTACCCTTTAAAAGAAGCTGAAGGCCCTCTTACAAAACTGCAAAAATAAAAAAATAAACAAACTAGATAGAAAGAAAAATCAAACATGTCATGGAATGCTTTAACAGATAAGAAGTTCACTAGCCAATGATGTAACAATTCTACAGACTGTGGTAGATTTTTCTGTAAAAGGGCCAAGATGAGATTGCATTTTTTAAATTTGAAGCAATTGTTCATAACTACATTGTCTCTATGTCCCAAGTCTTTGAGCTTTAAATGATTTATTTCACCTAGAACTACGGATATAATTCCGGATAATCAACATTCTTAAAATATTTACAATCAAGATCTTTGGACTAACAGTAGCAATCTTTTTATAAAATATACAAGTATTTCAATTTTAATGATTATGAGGCTACCTACTGGAGACTTGGCAGTGATGCAATTCACCCATAAAAAAGTAGAGAATCTTCTTTACATTATATGTGAGACTTGGCAGTGATGCAATTCACCCATAAAAAAGTAGAGAATCTTCTTTACATTATATGTATAAATTTTAATAAAATCAAATTTTAGTCATACTAAATCACAGGCCGATGAAGAAACTGAAAAAGTGAAAACTAAAAAGAAAAACAATTGAAAACTAAAAAACAAAACAATTGAATAGGAAACAAAAAGCACTTTTTTTTTTTTTTTGGGTTATGTAGAATACAAAGAACACTTGAAATAACTGGCAAGTCTAAGCAGGTTTCCCGAAATTTGGATCAAGTATTCAATAAATTATTTAGTGAAAGAGATAGATCAGGATAGGACAAGAATTGCTCTTACCACGTTGGACGCAGTACCTCCAGGGCAACAAGCAAGCAATATTAAACCAACTGAGACAGCAGGTGAAAGCCCCAAGGCTTTGCTAATGATGAATCCAAAAGTTGGCATAATTGTAAACTGGGCAACGCATCCAAAAAGTATCTGTTCACAGTAAAAAACAAGGAAATTGTGAACTAGGCAAACCTGAATATTGAATCCCATACTTATCTTTGTCAAACACTTCATTTGTCCGCAGGAAAACCCAATAAGAATTCTTCACTGAAAACATTTAAACCCTATTTTGAATAGTTGAATTCCAACTCCAAGTTTGTTGCTACTTTTTTCCCTAAGTTTGTTGCAGAGGGCAAAAGCAGGAAAGGGTTTGGCAAATGCATTTGTAGAAGTGGCTACCAAAACATTATGCCACTTATAAAATAATTCAAAATTTCCCATTTATGCCACTTTAAAAAAAAAAATGCCATTTATATTATTTTCTTGAAATTCAAATTGGATAGTGTCAAAGACCACAGAAATGTATTTGGACAGTGACTAAACTGCAGAAACACTTTTCCAAATTTTATCACCATTACAGTTAACAAATCCTATAGGCTCCATAGTCTGACTAACTGAGCAATTCTTTGACATTTTCTTATATGAACACAGAAAAATCCAAATCACAATACAACACAATTCACAAATGACACAAACATCAAGTTTTGACTTTCAACCATTGTTATCAAATCACAAATCGAATCATGAATAGTTTTGCTAACATAGTGAATCGTGAATTATAAGACTCATGTTATTTAATATACTATATAATTTTATATATGTTTATACATAAACAGGAAAGAAAAATACACACACACAGTGTTTAAAATAAAGTAAATATCAATATAAAGATAATTCAATTATATATGTATCACATGTAAAACCATGCATATCAATTAATTACTTTTTTTTTTTTTTTGGGAGAATCGAAAACCATGCATTATGTAAACCAAAAAAAAAAATCAGAGTTAAATCGCAGTGAATCAAAGTAATTGCAATGAATCACCTGTGATTCATCTACACAATTTGAATTGTATTGGGTGAAATGAATTGTATGAATCCATAATTTAAATTTTATAGTTCTAAACACCATCCTGGCCCATTGGCCAGAAACATTGCACTTCAGTAAGATATTAAGATTCAAATTTCCTCACCTGATTCTTAATCCCCACATATTATTTGGATTTCTCTCCCACTTTGGGAGTTCTTTGTATTAATTATATTGTACTAGTTTTTTTACCCATGCATGTTTAATACTTTATATGATTTTTTTTTTTTTTTTTTTTTAATTGTACAACACAACCTAAAAGGCGGTGTTGTTCAAAATAAATATGTGGCCCATATAAATCGATAGGATTGCTACACAATTTTTCATTAGAACTCAATGGTTTTGTTGAGCTAACTATGGTACAAAATGTTATGATGAACATATTTGTGAATTATATTTTATTTATCATCTCATATATCATTATTGCATTGGATGAATAATAGGTCTCACCATCATATCTATTACTATTATCAATATAATAGTGATACATTACATGATAATCTAGATGTGGTACACAAATGTGATAATCATATAATTATTAAATTTTTTTATGTTTTTTCCTTTTTCTCTCCACCCTCAATGCATGTTAGACAAACACCCATTTCTGTTATTTTTAACTCTGACGAAGCTCTAATTCATGTCCTCTTTCTCCCTAAACTCTCTTCTATGTCTCTTTTCTCACATTTCAGGAGGAGGCACTCTCTTGTTAGTGATGTTAATGATACTCTAGTGTATTACAACTATCCTTACTGATATTTTTCTTACATTTGCTAGAGCAAAACATATATTTTTTTTCTCTTTTAAATTTATGTACATTTTTTGGACTTCTTTTCTTTATACTTTTGAATTGGTCTTACTACTTGTTTCATGGGTTTGTTTCCACCAGAGGGCTTTTTTTTTTTTTTTTTTGATGACCAGGTATCCAAACTAGCTTACATGCACCTTGACTAATCCCAGAACCCATGCAAAGCACTCCCTCCACGTGGATCAAACAAATCTCGGGCAAAGCCTGCGAACATGGCCCCAAGGAAAGAAAAATACACTAGCAAAAAATAATAGTGGCTGAAAAATGAACAAAGCAATATTTGAGGGAAGAGATGGTCTTGACAAAAGATGCAAAATGCCCAACACATCATGCACTAGATGAGGAATTGATTTGCTCGTGACTAACCTGTTAATGGCTATAGCAGCAGTGTAGAGGAGGTCAGGCATTGAAAAATACATTAACAAAAATGTGAAAAGATGCTAATAGATGGGGAATAGCTTATAGAAGAAAGGGAAAGGGCAATAATGTCTATTTAACATATATTTTCTTCATCCTCCCTACTCACACATTTAATTTTGTATCTCAATCAAAACAATGAATAAATGCTCAGTCAAAACTGTGAATAAATGCAAAAGTGAAGAAGAGTCACAACATATGATTGGTTAGTATTTTTAAATGGGTTTAGATTCTCTCAAGTTGCCATCTCAACTTGAGAGAGCATTTAAGCTTAGTGGGTCCATTTTGGGGTCAAACTTGGTGATCTAAACAGTTCACTTTTCAGGACTCGTTGAGTAGAATATTCATGCAAAATAATCGGATATTGATAGTTATATATTTGAATCACATTTGTATTGCAAAAAAATATATGACTATTCTTGAAATTATAATTGTTATCCATTTTTCTAAAACAAATGTGATTTAAGCATATAGCTACCGATGTTCGATCATCTTATTTTTTGCGTAAAAATTCTACTCATTGGGTCCTAAAAGGTGAACTGTTCAGATCACTAAGTTCAACTTCAAAATGGCCCCACTAAATTCAAATGCTCTCTCAAGTTGGATGGCCAACTTGAGATAATCCAAACTCTTTTTTAACAAAAATGAAAATGAAGAGACCAAAGATACGGAAAAAAAAGGGTCAAAACTTTCCCATTGTAAGAGACACATGGCAAACCATAGATAGGCACATGTTATATCCACAACTTTACTTATATAACATTATACATGATATGATATGATTTGTATTTATAGTTTGATTAACAAGGTTAATAATGAGTGGATTAATAATCTATAAAATGTAAGAAAACAGTTTTTCTAAAGCCGTTTTATAGCACAACTTTTCTAAAACCGTTTTTTGTATTCCAAATATTTTTCGTAAGAAAATATTTATGTTGACAATATAAATTAAAAATATTAGTGTAAAAACGATTTTACAAAAATCATTTTTAATTAACTCAGAATTAATTTAAACTTAAAACCGGCTTTTGAGGCTATGTTTTGTATGTGGGTCTTGGGCTAAAATAGTTGCAAACAAAATAAGTTTTTTAACCAATAAGAAAAAACATCATATTTACACCATAATCATTTTATTTTTTTCTTCCACAAACATCCAAAAGCCTATTCCAAACAAGATTTTTTTAGCCCCAGCTAAAATAGTCAATTTTCTGTATTCAATTTTAATTACAGAACATGGCTTTTGAAAAAAAAAGTTGTCCGAATGCCTCAGTCTGGGAAATTAGCCCAATACTGTGCTATAATCCACCCAATCAAATACGTCATGCTATTTGTAATTCCTTGAGTTTCAATGAAAAATAAAAAAATTAAAAATTGCAGGGGACTATATGTAAAGTAAACTCACAGAAAGAGGCCTTTGCAAGAAAGGTTCGTGGACTCGAACACTTTCGAGGCTTACAGCGATTCAATCCGTTTGATGGCGATAAATCTGGGCCCACCGATTCTTGGACTTGCGATAAATTCGGGCCCACTAATCTTGGGCTATTGGGCCTAAATAATTTAGTGGGCTCAAATTAGCCCCTCTTACACAATGAAAAATAAAAAAAATAAAAATTGCAGGGGACTATATGTAAAGTAAACTCACAGAAAGAGGCCTTTGCAAGAACAAACTGAAAAACTCACTGAGCTCCAAGGACAGACCCATTGCCAACATTATGAACCCAAGTGCCAAGCTCTACGAAGTTGGCCCTCTCTTCACAAACCATGAAAAAGTGGATGGTCTCAAGCAAGCAACAACCGCTCCAACGGTCACATAAAGTGGGTACAGGCTTGCTGCAGTGGACAACATGTTTTCCCATCTGGGTTTTGATGTAGCAACAGGTGGGTGATCGAAATTTTTGTGGCCAGATCTGATTGTGGGGAGGTTCGAGAGCTTCGGTGGTGTAGAAATGGTGGTGGGTTTGATCGGTCTGAATAGGGAAATTGTTTGGAGAGATTGTGGGTATCGAGTGAAGGGGGTGAGGGAAATAGAGAGTGACATTTGTAAAGACTGATGGGGTGACATTGATCAAAAAGACTTATGTGACTTTAGTTCAGAGTTTCTGCATTTTCGATGTGAGTACTACTAGCACACCATCATGCATTGGGTTGTGTGCAAATTTGTTCATTTTTGATTTAGGAGTAATATTACAAATTCAGAATTAATTATTCAAAAATTATTCAGAATAATTATTTTATGGTTCAGCTTGTCTTAAGTTGGGATTAAGATTGGATTCGTCCAGTTTGACTCATGGGGTCTATTTTTTGGGCCCGTTTTGATAATTTGAACCGTTCAATATGTAGAACTCGTCGAGTACTACATGCCTGTAAAAAATCACTTTGATCGGATATCAATAGTTATGTGATCAAATCAGTTTTGTATAAAAAAAAATAGACGGTGAAAAAATTAACGGTTGATAAAAAACTGTTTTGTTCACATAGCTATCGATATCCGATCAACGTGATTTTTTACAAGCATATAGTACTCGACGAGTTCTACACATTGTACGGTTCAGATTATCAAAACGGGACTCGTAGTGAGCCCCCACGAGCCCAACAGTACGGTCCAGTCCGATCTTAGACTGAACCAAAGCCACTGCCTTATTTTATAATTCAGATTTATTATACATAAGATTTTACATTACATAAATTCAATTCAATCACACACACTCTTATTAATATATTCGGAATTTGTAAGGTGAGATCCATAACATTTTTCTTGATTTATTTTTCATAAATTCTTTTGAAAAAATAAAAAAATCATTTGATAAAAATAAGGGGTTGTTTGGTAACAATTTAAAAAAATATATTTATTATTTTTTTTATTTGAGTCATATCATCTCTTTATTATTTGTATATCTTTTAGTTAAAAATTTAAAAAAAAAATTATTAAAGTAGTCTATTCTCAAACAACTAGTAAATATTAAAAAAATATTTTTAAACTCTTAAAAATTATTTTTAGCCTCTCAAAAGATAAAATTATATAAAAATTATAAGATTGTTTGTTTTCATTTTTCAGAAAACACTTTTCAAAAAATTTTACTTTCTTATTTTTCGTGTTTTTTTGTTTTTACTGAATTTTTTTAATATTTTAAGCAATTTTTTTACTTTTTAGACACACCTAACATAAATACACCTAAAAAATAAAAAAAAAAGTGTAAAAAAAATCTTTTAAAAATTCACTAAATACCAAAAATACAAAAAAAAATT
>NW_021028271.1:263086-376824 GCF_004153795.1 Camellia sinensis | reverse complement strand
AATCCAAAGTGATTTTTTTACAAACATGTAAGTACTCGACGAGTTCTACATATTGAACGGTTCAAGATGTCAAAACGGGCCAAAAATAGACCCTATAAACCGAACTGGACGAATCCAGTCTTAGGCCAAGTTTGGGAAGATCCAAAAAAGTCAAAAAGCCAAAAAGTTACTCAAAAAGCTAAAAAGTTAACACTATTCACCAAAAGTCAACAATTACGGCTGCACAACTCCCAATTCAAATTTTTCCCTACAAATCAATTTTTACAATTTTTTATTAACACATTTTTCAATAAAAAGTCAAAAAGTTAACCCAAACATACATATTTTCAACCTCAATTTTTTAGTCCAAAAAGACAAAAAGTACACTTTTTTAGTCTTCCCAAACTTGGCCTTAATTCCAACTTGAAGGCAAGCTTAGACCATAAAATAATTTTCTTGATAATTTCTAAACAATTAATTCTGAATTTGAATATTACTCCTAAATCAAAAATGAACAAATTTGCACACAACCCAATGCATGATGTGTGCTAGTAGTACTCACATCGAAAATGCAGAAACTCTGAACTAAAGTCACATAAGTCTTTTTGATCAAGTCACCCCATCAGTCTTTACAAATGTCACTCTCTATTTCCCTCACCCCTTCACTCGATACCCACAATCTCTCCAAACAATTTCCCTATTCAGACCGATCAAACCCACCACCATTTTACACCACCGAAGCTCTCGAACCTCCCCACAATCAGATCTGGCCACAAAAATTTCGATCACCCACCTGTTGCTACATCAAAACCCAGATGGGAAAACATGTTGTCCACTGCAGCAAGCCTGTACCCACTTTTTGTGACCGTTGGAGCGGTTGTTGCTTGCTTGAGACCATCCACTTTTTCATGGTTTGTGAAGAGAGGGCCAACTTCGTAAGCTTGGCACTTGGGTTCATAATGTTGGCAATGGGTCTGTCCTTGGAGCTCAGTGAGTTTTTCAGTTTGTTCTTGCAAAGGCCTCTTTCTGTGAGTTTTTTTCATATAGTCCCCTGCAATTTTAATTTTTTTATTTTTCATTGAAACTCAAGGAATTACAAATAGCATACGTATTTGATTGGGTGGATTATAGCACAGTATTGGCTAATTTCCCAGACTGAGGCATTCGGACAACTTTTTTTCTCAAAAGCCATGTTTGTAATTAAAATGAATACAGAAAATTGACTATTTTAGCTGGGGCTAAAAAAATCTTGTTTGGAATAGCTTTTGGTGTTTGTGGAAGAAAAAAATAAAATGATTATGGTGTAAATATGATGTTTTTCTTATTGGTTAAAAAACTTATTTTGTTTGCAACTATTTTAGCCCAAGACCCACATACAAACATAGCCTCAAAAGCCGGTTTTAAGTTTAAATTATTCTGAGTTAATTAAAAATGATTTTTGTAAAATCGTTTTTACACTAATATTTTTAATTTATATTGTCAACATAAATATTTTTCTTACGAAAAATATTTGGAATACAAAAAACGGTTTTAGAAAAGTTGTGCTATAAAACGGCTTTAGAAAACTGTTTTCTTACATTTTATAGATTATTAATCACTCATTATTAACCTTGTTAATTCAAACTATAAAATACAAATCATATCATATCATGTATAATGTTATATAAGTAAAGTTGTGGATATAAACATGTGCCTATCTATGGTTTGCCATGTGTCTCTTACAATGGGAAAGTTTTGACCCCTTTTTTTTCCGTATCTTTGGTCTCTTCATTTTCATTTTTGTTAAAAAAGAGTTTGGATTATCTCAAGTTGGCCATCCAACTTGAGAGGCATTTGAATTTAGTGGGGCCAATTTTGAAGTTGAACTTAGTGATCTGAACAGTTCACCTTTTAGGACCCAATGAGTAGAATTTTTTCGGCAAAAAATAAGATGATCGAACATCGGTAGCTATATGCTTAAATCACATTGTTTTTAGAAAAAATGGATAACAAATTATAATTTCAAGAATAGTCATATATTTTTTTGCAATACAAATGTGATTCAAATATATAACTATCAATATCCGATTATTTTGGCATGAATATTTACTCAACGAGTCTTGAAAAGTGAACGGTTTAGATCACCAAGTTTGACCCCAAAATGGACGCACTAAGCTTAATGCTCTCTCAAGTTGAGATGGCCAACTTGAGAGAATCTAAACCCATTTAAAAATACTAACCAATCATATGTTGTGACTCTTCACTTTTGCATTATATTCACAGTTTTGACTGAGCATTTATTCATTGTTTTGATTGAGATACAAAATTAAATGTGTGAGAGTAGGGAGGATGAAGAAAATATATGGATATCAATAGTTATGTGATCAAATCAGTTTTGTATAAAAAAAATAGACGGTGAAAAAATTAACGGTTGATAAAAAACTGTTTTGTTCACATAGCTATCGATATCCGATCAACGTGATTTTTATAAACATATAGTACTCGACGAGTTCTACACATTGAACGGTTCAGATTATCAAAACGAGACCCGTGGTGAGCCCCCACGGGCCCAACAGTACGGCCCAGTCCGATCTTGGACTGGATCAAAGCCACTGCCTTATTTTATAATTCAGATTTATTATACATATAGATTTTACATTACATAAATTCAATTCAATCACACACACTCTTATTCAGAATATATTCGGAATTTGTAAGGTGGGATTCATAACATTTTTCTTGATTTATTTTTCATAAATTTTTTTGAAAAAATAAAAAAATCATTTGATAAAAATAAGGGGTTGTTTGGTAACAATTTAAAAAAATATATTTATTATTTTTTTTATTTGAGTCATATCATCTCTTTATTATTTGTATATCTTTTAGTTAAAAATTTAAAAAAAAAATTATTAAAGTAGTCTATTCTCAAACAACTAGTAAATATTAAAAAAATATTTTTAAACTCTTAAAAATTATTTTTAGCCTCTCAAAAGATAAAATTATATAAAAATTATAAGCTTGTTTGTTTTTATTTTTCAGAAAACACTTTTTAAAAAATTTTACTTTCTTATTTTTCGTGTTTTTTTGTTTTTACTGAATTTTTTTAATATTTTAAGCAATTTTTTTACTTTTTAAACACACCTAACATAAACACACTTAAAAAGTAAAAAATTTGTAAAAAAAATCTTTTAAAAATTCACTAAATACCAAAAATACAAAAATTCAGTACATTTTTTATATTTTTATGTATTTATTAATTTTTTAAAATATTTTTTCACAAATTTTTACTTTTTAGATACATCTAACTAAGGTGTATCTAAAAAAGTAAAAAAAATGTTTAAAATTTTAAAAATATTCACTAAAAACAAAAGAATACGAAAACTAAAAGACTCAATTTTCAAAAAACTCAATTCAAAAAACTCAAACCAAACACACTGATTTGTTTTTTTAATTTTTTTAATCTATATCGCCATATTCGTTTTTAATTTTTTTAGAATTTTTTTCTAAAAACCGAACCAAGTAAAGAAATCTTTGGGTAGCATTTGGTTTAATTTTGAAATAATCATTTCAATCAAAAAAATTCAAAACTCATAGCCAAATCTCAATTTAGAGGTTGTTTGGATATTCTAAATAAGTACACTTTTTGATTTTTTATGACATATTGATTGGGTTTGAAGTAGTGTGATAGAGAGGTGATGTGACTTAAATAAGATGATGTGGATAGTGACTTTTTGACTTTTTATGGTATGTCAAACCTAGACTTAAAATTCTTTTCAAAAACTCTGTTCAAAATTCAAAACTCTTTTCAAAATTTTATTTTTAAAACAAAAAAAAAATTAAAAAAAAATATTTTTTTATTTTGTTATTTAAAATTATTTTTTATTTTTTTGAAAAAGTATTTTTATTTTTGAAGAAAAATATTTTTGTCTTTTTTTTTTGGAAAAAAATGTTTTGTTATTTTTTTAAGTATTTGGCCAAATAAATTTTTATAATTTTGATATATATGGGTGATTCATATTTTTTAAAAATTAAAAAATAAATAAATAATAATCAAAAAATATTTAAAAATAAAATAAAATATTTAAAATACAAAAAATATTTAAAATAAAATTTATATTTTTTAAAATAAAAAAATGAAATTTCTTAAATTTTAAATATTTAAAATATTTTTAAAAAATACAAAACACAAATGTAGTAAATACAACACAAATAAATAAATATTTACAATAAAAAATATTTACCCTAAAAAAATAAAATTAAGAAAACTTTTAAATATTTAAAAAAAATAAACTTGAAAAATTTTAAAATATAACTCAAAATTCAAAAACTCAAAACTCAAAATATAATTCAAAACTCTTCTTAAAATTATTTTCAAAATTCATAATTAAACAAATTTTCCATTTTCAAAACTAATTTCAAAAATTTAAAACTCAAATTATGATTCCAAAACTAAGCCAAACTAATGTTTTTAAGGTCATAGATTTGATTATTTTTTATTTATTTTTTTTTTTTTTTTTTTAATTTTTGAATTAGTCATTTCGGCAACAACTCATATAACTAATAAAATGAATCTTTTAGATTTGGACAAACCTACTCAATGTTATGAATGTAGGTTCAAGTTTTTATTTGTGCGCAAATTTGCGACTCATCACTACATATTAAACGCCTTTCTTGTAGCACAAGAGTAACTTTTGGAACTTAAGGAGTTGTTTGGAATGACCTAAATAAGTATATTTTTTATCTTTTTACGAAAAGATGTGTAAAAAAGTAGAGAGGTAATATGATAAAAAAAAGATAAAAAGATAAATTATTTTTGAGTTGCCAAACTTGGCCTAAATTTCATTAGGATCTAGCCCCAAATTATCTGTGACTAAAAAAAATGAAAAACACAAAATTCATACAAATTTCTATTGGTTGTTGAAATGGGTTGAGGTTGGTATTAACCTTTTAAACTTTTACAAACTGTGATTGTAGTTAAATTAATATAAATATACATATATATAATATTAAAATTGCAATAATGTGAACAATATGTGTAAACAACGCCATTTACTAAGCACTATGCTTTCAAATGCCAAACAGTAGTCATGCACTATGTTTTAAAACTAAATTACGGATTAGTGGTTTAATTGTTAAGTCATGCGGAATTAAACTATAAAATCATAATTATATTATCATAAATGATACAAGTCCCACAAACACCCCACCCCCACGACCTCCACGTACACATGTCAGAGAGATAGGGCAAAAAAAACAAAAAACAAAAACACACATGACCAATCACAATTATTTAAGAGTCATGGGAGTCTCCCAAAATGGGGTCCCAAGTATTTTACTTATATTATATATGTATAATATTTAAGATTATAAAAATATATACTTATATGGGTATATGCAAAAAAGAAAAAAATGAAAATTTCTCCACCATTTCTCATATTTTTCTTATATTATATATGTATAATATTTAAGATTATAAAAATATATACTTATATGGGTATATGCAAAAAAAGAAAAAAAATGAAAATTTCTCCGCCATTTCTCACATTTTTTTTATTATTTTTTTTTATAGATAGGATAATTAAAAAAAAAAAATTTGAAAGCAAAAGAACCAAACAATCAAACATTTCTCAGTTTGATGGAAGAACCTAAAATATTTGTAAGAAACTAAACTATATGCACTAACATGGAATCTATTTTTCTCAATTTTTATTTTTATTTTTATTTTTCGGCATAAGCTAAAATTTTACGTATTTTTGAAACTCATTGACCTTTTGAGTTTGACTGAAATTTAACTCAATAAATTTATATGCAGTATAAAATTATATTAAAAAAATGAAACTATTCAAGTTTAACCTATCATCAATTCTATTAGAACCCATTTAAAATTGAATCAAAAGATAAAAGGTAAATTACAAATACACCCTTGAGGTTTATTTAAAATACAGATTATTTTCTGTAATTTAAAAAATTACAATTACTCCCTTGTCAAAAAATTTTTGTTTAATAGAATTAACTACAAAAATAAAATTTATAACTACTCTCCTATACAATAATAAAATTATTAAAAACTGTTAATTGACTTGATTTATTAATAATAATAAAAAAGGTCATTTGTTATGAAATTAAAATTCTCAGGGGATGAAATGTAATTTCTAGAATCATGGGGCACGATTTATATTTTATACAAATCTTAAAGGGTGTATTTATAATTTATCCAAAAATAAAACAAATTAAGTTTAAACATATTTTTTAAAATTTATTAAATTTTCAAATCAAATTTAAATAATTTATTATTTTACTTGTTTAAAGGCTTACGTCAGGGAGGATTGAATTCAAGTTGTAAAAGCATTATTTGAGTACAATGTTGATCTCGACTACTCTAAAAGCAAACATATGAATGTGATGTCGAATGTCATAAAAGACAAAAGTAAAACTCTGCTCAACACTAACTAATTTTAGAATAGATAGTAAAACTCGATCAAGCAATTTTTATTGTAAAAGCCATCAAAGAATGAATTGACAAGATGAGGCACATGGAGTTGAGAAGACCATTACTCACTCCTTTTATCAGCCTTGTAGACTTGGAGTTTGAGAGATAGTTTAAAACTTGGAGGGAAAACCATGCTAAATATATTTATAACTCTAGGTGGATACATTTATAATTCTAGGTGTGTTAATCAGTGGCCGCTCAATAATTTTTCCTCAAAGTGGATATTTAAAATTTTAATTTTTTGAAAAATAGATTTCTCAAGCAATTTTATCCATAATGGCATAACTAATAAACAAATAAATAATAAACCCAATTTGATGTATACTAAGCCCCCATTTGCTACATAATTGGGATTAATTTACTCAACTAAAAGATGAAATAGATTAAAAAATCATTAAAACTAAATGTCACATTCAAAGCATAATCATTTCATTTTTTTTCTCACAAAATTACAAAAATGTCAAAACTTTATTCCAAACAAAACTTTTTTAGCCTATCTAAAATAGTCAAAAAGCTAAAATGCCAAGTTAAAAAAGTTCTTCCCAAACTAAGCTTAAATACGCACAAATAAACATTTATTGAACAAGTGAAAAAAAAAGAGAATGGCTGGTCTCCAGTTGAAATTTTAATTGGACCAGATAGTTGAGGTCGTTGACGAATAAGAGTTATTTAACAAAAGACACTAACCGGTAAAAATCATTAAACAGAAGACTCTAATAGATAAGAGTCTTTGAAAAAATTCAATTGGGTCATATTTTCATAAACTCTTACTGGTAAGAATCTTCCGTTTAATGACTCTTACCAGTCAAATACCTCAACTATCTGATCCAGTTCAATTTTCAACTAGAGATAAGCCACATCCGTAAAAAAAATATTTGGAAAAACTATTAAAAAATCCTAGAATTTAACCCTTGTAACAAAATAAATTTTAATTTTGTCAATTTAAATTCTAATCTTTTAATTTTTTTCAATCTAAATCATTCGCCTATTTTCATTCAGTAAAATTGATGGAAGAAGTAAATTTTAATTATTAAACTCAATATAAATGTACCTAAAATGTCTAAAATATCATTTTTTGTTAAGTTCAATGACTAAATTATCATTTTTTTATTAGTTTTATCTAATGAAAATAGACAGTATAGATTGAAAAGAAATCAAAATATTAAAGTTTAAATTGACAATTAAAAACTCATGATTTATTTTATTACAAGAGTCAAACCCTAGTATTTTTTCTGTAATTTTCTCAAAGTATTAATAAAAAAAATAGATACTACAATAAAGCTCCAAATATTTGTCGCTGCAAAATGAATAATCACAATTATCTCTGAATAGAGAAACACAAAGATTGACAAACCGTTTAAACAAACAATTTAAATTATTTTAAACACTCCAACACATCCAAAATTAATAAAGAAACACAAGCCTTAAATTAATCAAATTGTTTTTGGAATAGAGTGGACATGTTATAGAAATAGTGTTCAAATTTTTGGTAAATTGGGTGTAGAGCCTTTATTTATTTTATTTTTTTGAACAGCCAAAAAAAAAGGGATAAATTACCAATAAATCCCATTTCACAAACTGTTAAACCAATTAGTCCTAACTTTATTCTTTTGTTCGGATAAGTCTTATTAGTGGAGAGGGTTGTTTCTGTCTGATCCTATTTTCCATATGTGGTGTCACTGTGTGGACAATTTCACCCTTTATTGTTATGTTTTCATATTCTGTTATGGGATCACGTGATTCGTTCGATTTTGTGGCTATCACAGTTGATATTTCAATGGTACACGTTTCAGCCTTTTCGTCTTAGGGTATTCTGTTGTATCTCGTCCAACTTCCTCACCCATTTCGTTCTCTGCAAGTTCTTGTCACCATATTAGAAAGAGAGAGAGGTCCCCCGTGTGTCGTCCCTGTCCATCTCCCTCAAGCGCTCAAGTATGGATGCATGTATGTGTCTGTGTATGGTGTGTGATGCTCTCTCTCTCTCTAAACCGTGTATGTGTGTCTGGTCTGTTGGGTGTAATCCTCTCCCTCCCTCAACCGTGTGTGTGTCAACGGTCCCTTGGGTGTGTGTCCAAATCTATCAATGCGTATGCATCTCGGTCTTCAGCGTGTGTTGTGAATGTGTGTGTGTCTGCCTGTGTGGTGATGTGTGTGTGTGTGTGTGTATCTGTGTGTGTGTCTGCCCCAGAATCACGTGTCTGCCCCTCGTAATGTATGTGTGTATCTGTGTGTGTGTGTGTGTATCTGTGTGTGTGTGTTTGTATCTGTGTATCTGTGTGTGTGTGTTTGTATCTGTGTATCTGTGTGTGTGTGTGTGTGTATCTGGTCGAGAGGCTGCTCGAAGTACCGGGTTTCGTACTGGTATTTTTGTTGGGTCATGGATTGGGGTTTTGTGAGGAGAGAGGATTTGCCGAGGAATCGAGGGACCCATTTGGAGGAAGATCGAAACGAAGCTGAGGCTGCGGAGAGAGAGAGAAGGAAGATCAGACAGAGAGTGAGAAGTGGAGTGATGGGTTTAATCGCCATTGTTATCTGAGTGAGTGAGTTGGGTCAACAGAAGAATTCGGGGTTGGGTTTTTTAGGAAGTTTGGTTGGTGCAGAGAGAAAGTGAAACATGGTACTAAACGGTTAGACGAGGGTAATTACGTCCCTCACAATTAAATGGGACTAAATGGTTTATTAGAATAAAAATAGGACCAATTGGTTCATAAGTTTACATTTTGGGATTTATTGGTAAATCTCCCAAAGAAAAGCATTTTATCAATGTCGATTAAGGTTACACAAGTGACCTACATCAATAAAATACAGAAAGAAAGGGGAAGCAAAGAGCATCACAGCCAAACTCTTCAATCGTAAATAGGTTGGTACCGAGAAGCCAGCCCAATCATTTGCTAGCTCCCCACATAATTGGTGAGTGCCCAACCAAACAAGATAAGATGTCCTCAAAAAAACAAGATAAGATGAGAACAAAGAGCAAACTCCAAAACCAAAATCTGAACTGCCTCATAACAGAGTGCAAAACTCTTCCCACAACTCAGTGCACTACTCTGCCTCCAATACAATTTCTGATCTGCGCAAGGGTTTAGAGTCTTCACACCAACAAACTAAGGGTGGTCAAACCAATAACTCAAGAATGTCAAAAAAAATTTAAATACCAATTAACCATCCAAAGAATATATATATACATGTATTATTTTTCTTCAGGAAAATTTATGTGGCGCCACCGTATCAATGCTAATAACTAAAATAACAACAATAATTTTCAAGAATTTGTGAGAGGAGAAAACAGACCCTTATGCTGAGTAACATTTGAAGAGGGGTTCATCGTCACTGGTCATAGACTTTAGGAGAAGTCTGCGAATCAGAGGGATCAACATATCTCCAAAAGAAACCCAAACTGCTACCCATAATATTCATGAGCACAGCAGATAAGGCCGGGGGTAATGCGACCATTGGCGAGGTGAAATGGGAGGTTGCTAAAACCACACCTAATGATGAATTTTGCATGCCAACCTGCAAGGAAGTACAAGTATTAAGCAAGGAATATAGCGCTGTTTTGGTTGTGTTTTTTTTTTTTTCCCCCCCTGGAAAATACCAAAAAATTGTTTCATTTTCTATTTTTAGGAAACAAAATTGGGTTGTTTTCAGATCTAAAAACAGTTTTCGGAACAACTTGACAAAGAGTTTTTTTTTTGTTTGGTGGTATTTTCCAGAGGAATAATAAAACAAATAAAAACAAAAAACGAGTTGCCAACCAAAAAGAGTGACTCATGTATTTCACTACAGATAAAACCTATCAGTAAGAACCTTCTTAAACATTGAAGTTAATTGGATTTCGTTATGAATTTTGGCCAGGGATTAAACTCATTTGAAAAGAAGTTTTTAAAGCTTGATAACAAATAACCATTCAAGCTCTTTAGTACCTCAATTGATATTGCTCGTCGTTGTGGCTCTCTAAACCCAGAAATAGCTGCCGATATATACCTGTAAATAAATACCCGTCATATTATACATATGTGTCAATCAATTAATTAACAAAAATAAAAAGTTTCACACTTCAGCATTGACAAGAAAGGATTGGATTACAAAAGCTGTCAAAGAATTGGACAGCATTCTGCTGCATTGTCATTGTCAAAGTCGTTAAGCACGAAGGACAGATGAATACAACAGAAAGACTGAACAGCTGGAGCATAAGCTGGTGTGCTTTCTGAAGAGGTTGCAATACATTTTGGTCTTTTTTCAGATTATAAATTGGCCTATTTAGAGGAGCAGGAGTATGTAGTGAAGATATTGAAATGTAAATTTGGAAAGACGTGTGTACTTTGGGAGGCCAAATGCATGTCCTTCACAAAATGGTACACATTTTAAGATAAATCCAAAATTCATCTTGGTTGGAGGCCTTGAACACTAAACTTTGAGACCATGTGCCCAATTTGAGTAACAGCGGACAACTTGAGCTCAATATGAGCTAAGAATTGGTAAAAGTAGCCAGGAGAAGCCTGTGCTCCCGAACAAGCTCCAACAACTATAAATGGAGAAAAAAAAATGTTCCACCATTCAAAGCAAATGGTCCTTACTATTTCATACTCCCATTGGACTATATTAACTGAAATTATAAACTTTAGGAACTTAAACAGATGAAATTCTTAGTTTTGGGATTAAATAGAAAAAGTTGACAATAGTTTAGGAGATGAAAGTAAAAGTAACTCATAATAATAATAATAACAACAACAACAACAATATAAAGATTTCCTAGGGCTATCATGAAATAAAGAAAATAGTATAATGCAATAAAGAGAAAGAAATAAACAGCCAAAAGAATGAGAGGGCAATGAACCCTGTAATCATCACAAACAGAAATTTCAACATTAATGCACAAAGCAGGCATTTTGATTTCAAAATAGCAAAAGACGACAAAGGGGGAAACTCTTACCCAACAAAGAATCCTGCAAAGTGCAATAACAGCACAGAAAGTATTATAACCCCAAGTTCACCAGATAGGATTGCTCGAGCATGAAGAAGAGGTGATGCTTCAGACGATACTGATGCAACAACCACTGAAGATTTCAACCGAACAACATTTTCTGAGAATACACTGACAAATAACCAGAAGATAACCAAATTAATAAACCGTTGTAGCAGATAAAGTCTGGACAGTTGACGAGGTCACACCGGACTGATGGAGAAGCTAACCGGAATCAATGTCGGGACAGTTTATGTGGTCATGTCGGACCGTGGGAAAAGCTAACCGGAATCAAATGTCGGGACAGTTTATGGGGTCATGTCGGACCGTTGGAAGAGTCGCACCCTCAAAAGGTGTGCCCAATCTTTCAAAAGGCGTGCCATCAAAAAGGCGTGCCCAATCCATAAAAAGGTGTGCCCGACATTATGGCGAGGCGCGTGACTACCTTGGCTTGCGCGCCCGTTTTGTCGTCTGGCGTCAAGTGGCGCGCGATGCGCGTATCTGCCTTGGCTATTTAACCAAGACGGAGGCTGAGGCGAAGGCAGAGGCTGAGACAAAAAACTGCTAAAAACCTCTGAAAAAAACTCTTCGTTGTCTGAGAGAGACTCTGTAATATTCTGTAACACTCTGTTGCCCAGAAAATGGCCTCGTCTTCCCGTGGTCTGCTCACTCTCTTTCCCGACCTCAACGAGTCAACAAGAGAGATAACTGATGTAGTGGCCCGTGAACCGCAACCAAGCGCCTCTGGTTTTGCGCCGTTGAGCTTTCCGATGCGGTCTGTAGAGCAAAAAATGACAGTGCAAACTGATATTGAGGCCAATCAGTATACTTTGAAGTCATGTGTGGAGACCATGACGGCGGTCACAAACCTGTCGCACCGGCTGCAGAGTAGGACAAATGAGGTGCAGCAGTTAAACGCCCAACTGGCTCTGCTCCAACGCATGTATAAGGATGCGCGAGCAGAGATAAGTGTGCTAAAGGCGGAAAATAGGAATTTGAAAAAGATTAAAAATAATGTGAAAGAAAAATAAAGAAAGAAATAATAAGAATATATTTGAAATCAAAACGAAAGAGTGGGGAAAGAAGGAAAGTGGTTCACGTGGTTTCTTGGCCCACGGTTTTGTGAAAATCGGCATATTTTGGGGGTTTTTTTTTTTTTTTTTTTTTTTTTTTTTTTTTTTTTGTGTGTGTGTAAAATTGTGATCGGGGTTGAGCCCTGAGATGAATAAAATATGGTTTGGTGTGCAAAGCTATATGGTATGAATGGAATTTGAAAAAGATTAAAAATAATGTGAAAGAAAAAATAAAGAAAGAAATAATAAGAATATATTTGAAATCGGCAATGGTGTTCGGTATATAAAAATAGATATATATATATATATATATATTTTTGGTTTAATAATAATAATAATAATAATAATAATAATATATTAAGGAGGAAAGCATGTGCGCTGGTGGGTTGGAAAGTGAAAAAATGAGAGAGAGAGATTTCAGAGAGCAGAGAGAAGGGAGATGCATGAGGCATGTGAGGTGTAAAGTGGAGGATAAAATAAGAAAAAGGTAAGGAAGGTGATGATGTCTGTCCCTTGGCACAAAAAAAGGTACCAGTACCACTCTCTCTATGCTGGACAAGACCGAGGTACCAACTTGCTTTGCACTCCATTTGAAGACGGTCAACAAAAGAGCAACTTGTGCCGAACTTGATGGTGCTTGGGGTTTCAACAGAGTCTCTTTGCTCTGTTTAGATTGCATTCAGATTTTCAACGCTTTCATAGAGATTTCCAAGGCTGCCAATCATGCTGGTATTGGCAAGGAGCCTGACTACAGTCCCAACAGGAAGAGAAAGAATGTTGAAGAGGAAGTCCACAAAGTCTTTTCCAGCTTCTGCAAAGAGGACCTTGTGGGCCTTTGTGTCAATGAGTAGCTTCAAGCTCACCTTGGAGGATGACATGGCTGTTAACTTGACTGTGCAGGGACACTAACCGAATGGCTCAAGAATTGTCGCCGCCAAAGGGAAAGCACTGTTACGGACACAGAATCACAGAGATCTCTTCTATACATGTTCAAGTTGTAGAGAGAGAGACAGAGAGAGAGACAGAGAGATTAAGAAGGAAGGATGTTGTTGAAGGTTCCTTCATCGTCATGCAATGCCGGGAACATTCAAGCCCTAAAGAAGCGGTGCCAATTTCTGGGCGCTTCTTCGAGGCTCATCTCAATTCGCCGACGAAACGCTTTGTTTTCTTCTTCTTGTTCGTTTCTGTCTCCGTCTTCTGTGAGAGCTCCTCTTTCGATTCTGGCGGTGGCCACCGAAGAGAGAGAGCCCAAGGGCTTCGACAACAACTTGGCGGACCGTCTCCGCCTTGGGAGCTTGACCGGCGACGGCCTCTCCTATAAGGAGAAGTTCATTGTCAGGTGTTATGAGGTTGGGATTAACAAAACTGCTACTGTTGAAACCATTGCTAATCGTTTGCAGGAGGTGGGATGTAATCATGCTCAGAGAAAGTGAGGTGCCGAGAGGGAGAGGGAGGTTTGAATTGGTTGAGATCCGGCGGGCGGTCAAGGCAAGGTTGCCGCCCGCCGGAAGGCGAAGAACACCAAGATTTTTAACCTTGCTCTGATACCATGTTAAAATTCAATGTATAAAGAGAATTGTATTATTGATAGATATGTTATGTTTACAATGAGTCCTATATATAGAAGATTAGAGGAGGTAGGTATGTAGTAGGTGGAGTAGTAGGTGGAGTAGGTGAAGTGGGTGGAGTAGGTGTAGTGGTAGGTTTTGGTAGGTTTTAACAATAGTTTAGGAGATGAAAGTAAAAGTAACTCATAATAATAATAATAACAACAACAACAACAACAATATAAAGATTTCCTATGGCTATCATGAAATAAAGAAAATAGTATAATGCAATAAAGAGAAAGAAATAAACAGCCAAAAGAATGAGAGGGCAATGAACCCTGTAATCATCACAAACAGAAATTTCAACATTAATGCACAAAGCAGGCATTTTGATTTCAAAATAGCGAAAGACGACTAAGGGGGAAACTCTTACCCAACAAAGAATCCTGCAAAGTGCAATAACAGCACAGAAAGTATTATAACCCCAAGTTCACCAGATAGGATTGCTCGAGCATGAAGAAGAGGTGATGCTTCAGACGATACTGATGCAACAACCACTGAAGATTTCAACCGAACAACATTTTCTGAGAATACACTGACAAATAACCAGAAGATAACAAATTAATGAGAGAGGAAGAACGAGAATCCTCAAAAGCACCATCTTAACAACAAATTATTCAGATGTATAAAACCAAAACCTGCATGCAAGAAGTGATGAAGTCAGAACAGCAAGTAGTGGCCCAAAAGGTGTCACAACTTTCACGGCTGCAGGAAATGTGCTCTGCATATAAGAACCTAGCAGAATCGGAGCGACAACAACCTAGACAAGAAGCAAAGACGACCAAGATTTCCCTAAATGAATATTTGGATTCGAACTAGGAATGCGAAGAACAATATAAATTCACATTCACCTGCATGGTGCTGATGGAAAGTTTAACAGCATCCACAGGAACAAAAGTTCCAGCCAGAATCTTGGTCAAAAGAGGAGTAAGAATTACTGCTCCTAGCGTGGTGCAAACCGTCATTACAATAGATAATGGAACATCCCCTTGAGCAATTAAGGTCACCTGTAACAATAATTCACAGAAATAGAAATGAATGGGAAGTTCGCAAAATTGTTGCTGATTGTATTTGAGTATTCGTATAATCGTATTAGTATTGACCTGTTTCGAGGCTTCATGTGAACTTGAATATGAATTCCTTGTCCATCTTTTATATTAAAATTTCCTAATCCAGATTGATGTCCATTTTCATTGGATTATTAGAAGCAGAAAACAAAAATCTCACTTATATGCAAATTTAAGTGTATATACCCCGTCCAAACCTCGTAACCATTTGATGGAACCATTACAAGATAATATCATTAGTTTTATTTATTTATTTTTTAACGTGTGCTCCCCATCATAGACATTGGTGATAGAGAGCGAGAGATCGTACAGTGTGTACCAAATAAACACAAGGACTTAGATCCAACTGTCATATTATTCTCAAAACTTCAAATTGTTCAGAATCTTCTGACAAAAAGGATTCTTTGATAATAAATTTAAAGGCTTTAGTACAACTGTCCATGATGCGAAGTGTCAAATTGCCTGGGTACAAAAGTAATGTGCAATATATAAGCATGAGGGGATCCTCACCTCAACAATTAGCTTTCGGGGTTGAGTTCTACCCAAGACCGTATAACATGGTATCAAAGCCATAGTACCCAAGGATGGGCAGGGTGCGTGTCCTTTGCCTGCACATAGTAGGCGCTGCCAAGTGAGCACGTTGCACATGAGAGAATCAATAACTAGACACCCATTCTTGGTACTCTGGCTGTGATACCATGTTACATGGTTTTAGATTCGCTAATGAAGTCATAAATATCACAATTATTTTTTTTACCACAAACTAAAAAGGCGGAGAAAAACTATTCTAAAAAGTAGCTGTATTGCGACGAGTTTACTCTTTGTCAAAGAATTAATTTGCAGACACCAGGACACACAAAAGAAAGACAGCAATAAACTAACAGGTATCTTCAATCTTGATTTTCAATGGAAACAGGGTCAGATAGTTTTGGAAGCTGGTTATCATTATAAACATAATTTATGACAAAATAGCCTCGTTTGGGAACCCTCCTTTTTAGCCAAAAAGTTACTAAAAATTAGCCAAAAAGCCAACAATTCATACCAAAAAGTCAAAGATTCTCTTTTCTTTCTACTTTTTGCACACCTTTTCGTAAAAAGCCAAAAAGTCATCCCAAATATACTAGTTTTTTTTAGCTCATATTTTAGCCAAATAAGTAAAAAGTTACTAAATTAACCTGTTCCCAAACGAAGAAACCTAAGAACGTTGAAAAGTTGTAACCCAGCCAGGTCTGGAAGGTAGTGGGTTGGAACCTTACGACGCTTTTTTGCAGGAAGGCCGTTTCCTGTGACTCAAACTCACACCACAATGCTCAGGTGGGTGATGAGGAGAAAAAAAACTTACTGTATAGAAAACAAAGAACACCTTTCTTTTTGGCTAAGTAGAAATCAAAGAACACAAAAAAAATATAATTGGCAAGTGTAGGCATGTTTCCCAAAATCCGGACATTTCACAATGTAAAACTAATCCTTAGTGTATTCAATAAAAAGTTAGTGAAATAGATGGATCAAGATACGACAAAAATTGCTCTTACCACGTTGGATGCTGTACCTCCAGGGCAACAAGCAAGCAATATCAAACCAACTGAGACAGCAGGTGGAAGCCCCAAGGTTTTGCTAATGATCCATCCAAAAGAAGGCATAATTGTATACTGAGCAACAAATCCAAAAAGTATCTGCTCATAACCCAAAACAAGGAAATTGTGAACTAGGGAAACCTGAATATTGAAGCCCACACTTCTATTTGCCAAACACTTATTACTCCACAGGAAAACCAATAAAAATTCTCCACTCCAATCATTTTAAAACCCTATGTTGAATAGTTGAACTCAACTTTGCTGCTATTTATTTATTTATTTTTTCCTTCCCAAAGTTCGTTTGTTACTAGTAATTGTTATGAAGGAAAAAGCAAGAAAGGGTCTGTTATATGCATGTGTACATTGTAGAAGTAGCTACCAAAATATTAGGGAAATTTTAGTCAAAACCCCTCAATTGGACCCTTGTTTGGTGAAAATAACAATCCAATTTATTTTTCTTCATAAACCCCCTAAGGAGAAATCTCATAATTGAGTAATGACAAAGTAAAATATTTTTTTTCATTTTCTTTCTTGGACAATATTACCAAAATAACATGTTACTATGAATCAGAGTAATATTTTATTGTCAGTTACTATCAAACAAAGTAAATGTTACTGTGAGATAGAATAACATGTTACTGTCAAATAAAGTAATTGTCAAACAGAATAACATATTACTGTAAGACAGAGTAACATGTTACTGTCAAATAGAGTAATTGTCAAACAGAATAACATATTACTGTAAGACAAAATAACATGTTACTGTCAAACAAAGTAACATGTTACTGTTACTATTTACATCAATTTCAACGGTAATAATTTTTTTTTTTAATAAAGAATTTCATAGCCAACATAGATCTTATTTAATAGGTTTTGATAAGAGAATTCTAAAAATATTAATTTTATTAAAAATCGACATTTACATCAAAAATTACATTATTTTAAAGTTTAATATTTTGATAATTGTAATATTTGTTAGACTTTTTAAGAAAAACTTTTTGTATTTGTCCTTAATGCATTAAAATTTTATTATGAAGGAGTTTTGACCAAATCCCCCAAATTATTATGCCACTTGAGAATAATTCAAATTTCCCATTTATGCCACTAAAAATATAAAAATTAAAAAATTCCATTTATGTTATTTTCTTGAAATTCAAATTGGACAGTGTGAAAGACCACATGAAACATAGTTGGACAGTGAATAAACTGCAAACACACTTTTCCAAATTCTATCACCATTGCAGTTAACAAGTCCTATAGGCTCTGTGCGGGGAGCAAATATTCAGGCAAGCCCGCACTCCTTTCTTCCAAGCTCCAGTTCGTCTGATCGACCTGCGAGCACAACAGCGGTGAGCTACCCGGCGGTGTGTGGCCGGAAAACCCCTCCGACGATCAAGTTAGACACACACACAGGGATAGAGAGAGAGAGAGAGGACTGAGTTGTGTTTAGTGTTTATCTCACCAAAAAATGTGTCATCCCCAGTATGGGGGGCGCAGACATGTTTATATACCTTCTGCGCCCCAAATCTACTCTCAGTGATCTCTCAACACGTGGTGCTGCTATCCCATCTGTCTGCACATATTTTGCCGAACATCACCTAACCCCAACTGCCAGCCCACTCTACTGGGAGCTCGGCAGCCGGGCTGCAGCATCTCGGCTGTCTACGGCCATGCCGCGCTTCACGCCCAAGTGCTCCAATAACCGAGCTCCTTTCCAGCCGTGCTCGACTGCATTCCGGCAAAGCCAAGCTTGAGATTGGTCATACCGGTCAACCAAAGGACTCCCTGCCGAGCTTCAGGCACGAACCTTCATGCCGAGCTATGGATGCGTGCCTTCCAACCGAGCAACGCATAAACCATGGAACCCTTACTTGACCGGCCTCCGTGCCGACAAGGTTATGTAGCTCGGTTTCACACGCCCTTTGCCATTACCGAGCAAAAAATCATTTCTGGGTAGACCCTGGATGCCACGGCCCAACTTGTGTTTGGCCCACAAGTTGTCCGGTATTACCATGGCCCAGTCCAGATCATATTTCTCCCTCTCAATTGCCCCTTAATCCCGTCCGCGCTAGCATGACCGGGATTACCTGTTCCGACCAGGATGAACTCGTCCTCGATTCACAATTTGCAAGAGGCAAACCGGGATAATTTCCGCGCTCGGTTCCTTGCCTTGCTCGGTCGACGCCTCGTCTGACCTTCCTGTCTCCTCACTCTGACGCTGCATTAATGGGGGACAGGTGTAGCGTGCTCTGATTGGCCTCAAGTAGCTAACTGTCCCTTCTCATTCAAATTTTGGCGGCTTTTCAACCTTATATGCACGCCTAGCTTCCTTCATTCCGCTCTTCTTGCCTTTCCTTTCTCTTCGACGTCCCAAAGCTCGTGCCATTCCTCCCTTGCCATTTCAGAGTTTGTGTTCAAAGAAGGAGCCATTGCCCTCTACTGGTAAGTTCTTCTAGCCCCTCTTTTGTTATTGCATTTGTTATTTCTTCACTCTAGGGCACAAAATCCATAGTTTTAGGACATATCCCTCCCAAAACCCTCACTTGACCCTCTTATCTTCGATGTTCTTCATTTTCACTGATGAACACATGAATACACGAAGAACTGGGGCGGACCGGGCTCCAGGTCGCCTTTCGATCCCAAAATACAATAAGACCGAGCAATTTACTAGTTTGTCAAAACCTTTAGCAGAAACCGAGGTAGGCAGGGAGCTTGGCCGCTCGAC
This sequence comes from Camellia sinensis, assembly GCF_004153795.1. NCBI lineage: Eukaryota > Viridiplantae > Streptophyta > Magnoliopsida > Ericales > Theaceae > Camellia > Camellia sinensis. Next base: position 357,367 of record NW_021028271.1, on the reverse strand, counting down.
CGGGCTAACATCTGGTTCGCTTGAGCGGCCGAGCTCCTTGGTACACCTTCAAAACCGAGGTGGTTGGCACTCTTCATGACCGAGCTAAAGTCAAGCTCGTTTTGCGCGACCGCGCTCACACTTACCATTGCCATCATTTTCCTGCAGAGTCCAAGGGGACCACTGACCAAATATTAAGGCTCTCAAAGACCGAGCAGCCATCAAGACACCAATCTGTGCCATTCCACCTCAGCCGAGCTAAACCAACCGGCTACACATGGGGCGCTTCCGCTTCCTTGTTGACACCCCGGCTGCCTTGGCCGTATTCCGGGAAGACTACGGTATCCTGGCAGATGTTCACCTAGAGCTCGCCGAGATCAAGACAACCCCTTGGGGCAGATTAGACCAGTGCCCCTTCATCGTTCTTTCCATTGTTGAAGGAGGCCTCCGCTTCCCGGTCAACCCTCTGTTGACCGAATTCCTGCGCCGTACCGGGCTAGCACCCACACAAGTGTCAACCAACACCTACCGAATAATCAACGGCATTCACAAACTAAATAACCGGCTAGGGACCAACTTAGGTTTAGCCAAGATACTGCGACAGTACACCCTTGGGCACACTGGCGATGGCCTCGCTTACTACTTAAAGATTAGGCTGGGCAAAGAAAAAATAGTGACCGGTACCCCAGACAAAGACTTACACGACGACGACTTCTTCTGGGTGTCCGGCAATTATGAAACAGCCGACGTACCGGACTGGTTCATTAGCAAGAATTTCGGCGAGACATGTAAGCTGTGCTAACTTTCCCGATCAATTGCCTTTGTTCCATAATTTGAACTCTAACATTTTTCTTCTTTCCTTTGCAGCAATCCACGCCTTACAAGCCAACTACCACTACCCCAACGAGGAAGCCATCAGGGCTGTGCTCCGTTATCGCAACCGGGATTGCAACGAGCTGCTCGGCTACACCCCAACATACCGGTACTCTGCTCCACGCCGGAGTAAGGTCACAGACTTCCTCCGTGCTCCGTCACCTCCTCCTGACCCAACACTACCGGACGTGCCCCTAATCCGGTTAATTGTGGAAGAAGAGATGGCAAAACGAAGCCGTATTAAAAACCTCCTCACTGCAACTTCCGCCGAGATACCAAGCGTCGTCACCCGCGCTCCAGCTGCCGGTTAATCAAGTGGCGCCGTGGTGGTGTTGGCGTCTCCAGCCGCCGGTCAAGCCAGCCAAGAAGCCCGCCGGGCTGGGAAAAGGCCTCACGCAGATCCCTCTGCCGAGCTGGTTAAAGAGCTGACTACCAAGCAACCCACCGTCACCATAGACCCATCACTGGCATGGCGACCGCAGCTCAAACACCAGGGTAAGGAGATCCCGGCAACGGCCTCCGTGAAGGGCGACAAAGAACATCTTCTTGCCTTTGACCTCTCCAAGGCCCTTCTCCTGCCGAGCAACGTGATCGAAAGTGACCATGTCCCAGATACCCGGTTGGTGAAGTCGGCCGTGAAGTCCATGACCAGGGTAAGAGTCTCAAACTTCTTCTCAAATTTTCACAAGTGTTTGCACGGTTTCCACTCTGATCCAATTTTCTTCTTGCAGGCCATCCAGAAGCAACACTTGATCATGGAGCGCATCCATCGACTGCGGCAAAAGGCAAATGACACTGCCAGCCAAGTCCAAAGCCTTCAGACTGAGCTCGGCCGAGCAAAGTCCCCTCTTCAGATTGCTAATGCTGACAACACCAAGTTGCTTGGCAAGACTGACGCCGCCGAGCAAGAAAGAGATGCAATAAAAGCCGAGCTCGAGGCACTCAAAAAGTCAAGGAAGAAGGAGTGCGAAGACGCCAATAATGCCGGCTTCAAGGAGGCCGAGGACAGTTACAAGAAGCAAGTCTTTGCCACCCAGGACATCTACTTTCAGGCGGGTTGGAAGGCTGCTTGCACTCAGCTCGGTCAAGGTCCTGATACCGACGTGTTTGCCTCCCCACCGGCTGTCTTCCTACCGACCTATCTCGTGCCATATGCCAACGATGTCTTCAGTGCGTGCAGACTGAGGCCGAGGAAGGACTTAAAGGAGAAGGTGAGGCAGATGCTGGGGGAGAGGACCGCCAAGAGCAGGAGCAGCCGGGCCAAACTGCGACCGGTGTCCAAGATCAAACCCCACCGATCAACCTGGAGGAAGCTGGCAACGAATTCACTAACCTTTCCCCCTTAGTGTAGTTTTCTTTGTTTTGCTTTCTTTTTGCTCTGCACATGTAACCGGGCTATCTGCCCCACCTCTTGTATATAGTTTTATCATCAATGAAAAAGCTCAATTTTCTTGAAGTGTTTGCACGGTCTTAAAGCTGAGTAACCTCAACCGGACAAAATACTTCGGCAACATTAACCATCTTACTTAACTTAATTAATCGGCAAAGGCATCTCAGTTGCAAGCATATAGTTGAATAAATCACCAACTGTTTCAACCGTAACAATACATCTCGGTTAGCATAGTCAACCGAGATAAATCATCTCGGTAGTAGATACAAAGCTGAGCACGTCAACTCTTTCAATCGGAGTAAATCATCTCGGTTGAGAATACCCAAGTTGAACAAAACATCAACTCTTTCAACCGGAATAAATCATCTCGGTTGAGAATACCCAAGTTGAGCAAAACATCAACTCTTTCAACCGGAGTAAATCATCTCGGTTGAGAATACCCAAGTTGAGCAGAACATCAACTCTTTCAACCGGAGTAAATCATCTCGGTTGAGAATCTCAAAACTTAAAGCAACAATAAAAATGCTAAGGCAAAGATGTGACACTTCTATATATTGACAAAAAGAATATTACATTCTGAAGTGTAAGGCAAAAAGTTCCTTTACACAAAAAGAAAGCAAAAGCTAGAAATAATACAGTTTGAGGTTGGCCGCATTCCACGGCCGGGGTATTCCTCTACCATCCAACTCCTCCAAGTGGTATGCCCCCTTACCCGCCAGACCGGTTATCTTGTAAGGTCCTTCCCATTTTGTCCCTAGTTTGCCTTCACCTGGCACCAGGGTATTGCCCATGACTTTCCTCAAGACCCAATCACCTACTTTGAACGGTCTGGGGTGCACCGTTTTATTGTATTTCCTTGAGAGCTCTTGTTGGTAGGCGGCCACATGGATGAGAGCCTTTTCTCGGCGTTCGTCCACGAGGTCCAATTCCAGGGCAATGGCTTCGGCGTTCAGCTCGGGCTCAAAACTTTCACTTCTGAGGGTGGGCATTCCAACTTCCAAAGGTATGACCGCCTCCATGCCATATGCCAAAGCAAAAGGAGTTTCCCCGGTAGATTGCCGCGGGGTTGTGCGGTATGCCCAAAAGACGCTGGGGAGTTCCTCAGCCCACTTTCCATTTGCCTTCTCCAGCCTTTTCTTCAACCCATCAAGGATGGTCTTGTTTGACGCTTCAGCTTGACCATTAGACTGTGGGTAAGCCGGGGTGGAGTTGTAGAATTCTATCTTCAGGTCTTCACAAAATCCTCTGAAAAAGCGTTCGTCAAATTGGGTGCCGTTGTCAGAGATCAGAATTTTGGGGACGCCAAACCGCGTTACCACATTCTGCCAGACAAACCGCTTGACATCTTTCTCCTTGATTGTTGCCAAAGGTTCTGCTTCAACCCACTTGGTGAAGTAGTCTATGGCCGCGATAAAGAACTTTCGGTTGCCTAGTGCGGTTGGGAGCGGCCCCACTATATCTAGCCCCCACATCGCAAAGGGCCAAGGGCTGGTGAGGGGAAGAAGTTCCCTGGCCGGCTGGTGGATCTGGTGGGCAAACTTCTGGCACTTCTCGCACTTGCGAACATACTTCTGTGCGTCGGCTTGCATGCACGGCCACCAATAGCCTTGAGAAATAGCTCGGTACGCCAAGGACCTGCCCCCTATGTGACTGCCACAAATGCCTTTGTGAATTTCGTACAATAAGGCTTCCACGCTGCTCGGGTGCACACACTTCAGGTAGGGACCGGTGAAATACTTCTTGTATAAAGCGCCCGATGGAGAGAGCCAAAACCGCTCTGACTTCACGTGCACTTTATGTGCTTCCTTCTTACCGACTGGAAGGGTCCGCTCTCTGAGAAAAAGGATGATAGGGCCCATCTAAGAAGGACCTAGCTCGGTGCAGAGTACTTCTGTCTGCTCGGTTTCCTCAATGCTGGGCCTCGGAAGGAATTCAATCAAAAGAGGGTTGGGGGACGCACTGTCGACCATGGAAGCAAGGCCGACCAACTCATCTGCTCGGCCGTTTTCTTCTCGGCCGATCTGTTGGACCCTGATCGCTTGAAATCGTTTGATGTGGTCCCGGACCAGAGCTTGGTACTTCATCATTCGGTCATCCTTTGCTTCGTAAACCCCAGAAACTTGGTTAACCACAAGCTGGGAATCACTGTACACCATTAGCTCGGATGCTTGCATCTGAAGCGCGCTCTTGAGGCCAAGAGCGCTTCGTACTCGGCGTCATTGTTGGATGCTGGGAAGCCAAGGGTGATAAAATGTTCAATAGTCAGTCCGTCTGGCGAAATCAAAACTATGTCCAGCCCGGCACCGTGACGGTTCGAGGCTCCATCAACAAAAAGTTTCCACATATCGCCAACAAAGAGCTTCCAACACTCTGAGGGGTCCTGAGAGGCTTGGAGGGTGATGGGATCACGGTTGCTCGACTGCTTGGCTTTCAGTTCCGTGCTAAGCGGTTCCACTTCAGCCCCCCTTGGTGATTTGGCGCCGGACTCAGCAAGTTGATACATAATGCCTAAGTCCGTAGGCGAATTGCCAGGTTGCGGTATTATGACGGCCGCAGGCTCTGTGCTGAGCGGTTCCACTTCTTCCCCCCTTGGTGATGCGGTACTGAACAGAGCAGGTTGGGCGATTATACCCAACTCCGCGATCGCATCGCCGGGCGGTAGTATCGTCTAATCTGAAGGTGCCTCGGCGGGGCGCGCAAGTTCCACGGCGCCAACATCGCCAAGTTGTGGTATTTCGGTCAGGCTAACATTCACCTCTTCATGTGCCGCGGCAATATCGACCGGGCACACCGGATGAGTTCCGGGTGAGAATTCAGCAACGAAATCGGCCAAAGTCTGGGCTTTTATGGCAGTGCGCGGCTGGAACTTGACGTCAAACTGTCCCAACTCGACCGCCCACTTAAGAATTCGACTGGAGAAGTCCGCCCGCTCGAATAAAGCTTTGAGGGGGAACTCGGTCAGAACGATTATAGTATGCGCATGGAAATAGTGCACCAACTTCCTTGAGGCCATCATTAATGCCAACACAAGTTTTTCCAGCGGCAAATACCGCGACTCTGCCGGGAACAAGGTTTTGCTGACGTAGAAGATAGGGAGATGCTTGATTCCTTCCGACCGGACAAGCACTGCACTGACTGCATGCTGCGAAACGGCCAGATAAAGGTACAGTTCTTCGCCGGGCTTCGGCGTTACCAACAGTGGCGCCGAAGACAGATACTCTTTTAGCTCGGCCAAAGCCCGGTCACACTCTTCATCCCACGAGAACTTTGATTTCAATGCCTGAAAGAAAGGGCGGCAGCGATCTGATGACCGGCTTATAAATTGATTAAGCGCGGCGGCCATTCCGGCCAGATGCTGCACGTCCTTAGCCGAGCTACGCTGCTGCAATTCTTGTACGGTTTTGATCTGTGTGGGGTCTACTTCGATGCCTCAGTTCGTGACTAGGAAGCTTAAGAATTTTCCGGATCCCACGCCAAAGGCACACTTAGACGCATTCAGGCGTAGCTTGTGTGTTTGAGAATGGCGAACATCTCAGCTAAGTAGGACAAGTGGTCTGCTTGATGCCGGCTTTTAACCACCATATCATCAATGTAAGCCTCCATTGTCCGGCCCAGCAAAGGAGCAAACATCTTCGTCACCATTCTTTGGAAAGTCGCCCCGGCGTTCTTCAAACCAAAAGGCATGACTCGATAGCAGAAGAGTCCCCTTGGTGTAGTGAATGAGGTGATCTCTCGGTCCGGGCCATGCATGGCAATCTGATGGTAGCCGCGATAGGCATCCAAGAAACTGAGCCTGTTATGTCCAGCCGTTAAATCCACAAACTGGTCAATTATGGGCAGAGGGAAGCTGTCTTTCCGGCAGGCTCGGTTGACGGTCTTGTAATCCACACAGACTCACCACTTCCCATTTTTCTTGGGCACCACAACCGTGTTTGAGATCCACCGAGGGTAGTGCACTTCCTGAATGGCGCGTGCCTCAAGCAAGTTCTTTACTTCCTCTGCAACTACCTCGGCATGATGCAGCGCTGATCTCCTTATTCGCTGAATGGCCGGCTTGGCTCCGGGGAAGATGTTGAGGTGATTGCAAATAAAACTCGGATCGAGGCCGGGCATGTCGTAGGGCGATCATGCGAAGACTTCGATATTTGCCATCAAAAATTCCACCATCTCGATTCTTTCTTGGGAGGTGGGGCTTGAGCCGAGCAAGAAGAATTTGTCCGGATTCTCTGTATCAATTCGCACTTCCACCAATTCCTCAACGGCTTTGTCCTCGGCCTTAGTGCCCACATCATCAGGGACTCTCCCGTCTTCCGGTCCCTCAATCATTTGGACGAAACCCTTGGCAGCCCGGCTCCCGTTCACTGCCACGAAGCATTGCTTCGACATGACTTGATCCCCCAAAATCTCCTCAATTGCCCCCATAGCAGAGGGAAATCTCATTACCTGGTAGTAGGTTGACGCCACGGCTTGCATAGCGTGAAGCCATCCTCTTCCAAGGATCAGGTTATAAGTAGATGGCACCTGCAACACCCAGAACTCCACCTGCTTGACCATGGATCCCGCTTTGACCGATAGGATAATCTTTCCCAAAGGCCACTCTGGTTGTGAGTTGAAACCAACCAGTGGCGAAGTTGCCGGAGCCAAATCTGTATCTCGGAGCTTGAGCTGCTTGAATGCATCGTAATACATGATCTCGACCGAGCTTCCCTGATCGATCAAGATCCGTTTGACATCAAATTCTTTGACGCAGAGTGTAACCACTAGGGCATCGTTGTGCGGCGCCTGAATGCGCTCTAGGTCCCTGGAGGAGAAACTGATCACATCTTTCTCTTCGGTCTTCCCCCTCTTGATCGCAGGCTGAACCGACAAAACTTCCCTCATGTGTTCTGCCTTCTTAATCATACCGCGGAGCTCGCATACTCGCGCCGGTTCCACTATGCCGTGGATGACATTAACAACCCCTTGTGGAGGCGCATCACGGTCATCCGGTCCCCGGGGATCAACCGGAGCTTGATTTGCCTTCACGCCCCCATCAATGTAAAGGTCCAGGTGTCCGGCTGCGACTAGCTCTTCCAAGTGTTGTCTCAAAGGCAAACAGTCCTCTGTCCGGTGGCCTCGCTCCCAGTGAAACGTGCAACGGTACCGCGGATTGAAGCCTTTCTGTTCATCGCCCAACTTAGCAGGAAACCGGACATATTCCTCATCACGGATTTCACTAAGTATGCGATAGATTGGAATCTTAAAGACCGTGGTGATACCTGTCCTGGCCTTCAACCTTCTGTTTGCATCAGCTACGTCATCCCGGGGGTAGTCATCCCGGTCATTCCGACGTCCCCTACCCCAGTTTTTGTGATTTGAACCATGGTCTGATTCCTCAGCGCAGTCATTTGAACAGCCGAACTCTTGTCCGATCGTGTGCACTTTGCCAGTCGACCTCTTGTCTGCTGCTACCGGGGTTGCCTTCGCGGCAGATGCCAACGTATCATCCTCCACTCGAATGTGCTCATTGATGCGCTGCATTAGCTGGCCCATGGATGTCGGCTGGTGCATGGTAAGCGAGTCCCGCAGTCTATGACCGACCGGGAGACCACGCTTATATTGTGTGATTGCAAGGTTGACCGAGCAATCCAAGATCTCGTTGAAGGTCTCCCAATATCTGGAGTTGTATGCCTTCAATGTGTCGCTTGGTTCCATCTTGACACTCAGTAGGTGGTCAACTTCCTTCGGTGTTTTGGTGTTGGTTTTGAAGCGCGTCACAAAGGCTTCGGCCAACTGATGCCACCTTTCTATGCTCCCCTCCGACAACCTCTTAAACCATTGTAAGCCCAGCTCGCCCAAGCTTGACGGGAAGATTAGGCACATAAGGGCGTCATTTCGCCTGTGTCCGGCCATGACCTGTCGGAAGTGGCTTACATGCATATAAGGATCGGTTTTACCATCATAGAGCGTGAACTTTAGCTGGTGGAACCCTGCCGGAAGTGGTGTTGTTTCTATCTCCAGGGAGAAAGGAATGGCGCTCAGCCTAACCAAGTCTGTGTCTAAAGGGAGAGGTGCAACTAGGCGGGGTGGAGGCATTCCGACCTCTTCACTGGGGTGAACCCCATAGGACAACTGCTGGAACGCCGGCACCCTCTGAGCCTCCCGCCGGCGAGCCCGTTCCTTCAAGACTGCCCGCAAATCCTCTAAATGAGCAGAATAAGAATACCTCGACGTCGTCGCCGGACGTAAGGGTCGGTAAGTGCTGTCTTGCGCGCTGGACTTCGCTTCGTGCGCGTCGGAATCTCCAACCTTGTAACTTCTGGTGATTGAGATGGACGGAGTACGCCGCTGGCTCTGGCTGCCTGAACGGCGTGGTTGGGTGCGCTCACTGTGGTCGCCCACTCCAGCTACACCCTTTCCTTGCCGCTTAAGATCCTCCATCTCCGCCGCCATTCGCCGGATGACGGCGTCTTGGTCCCTTAGCTTGTGTTCCAATTGTCTGGCGTGCGATTCTCTCCGCCGCCGATGACCGTCTGGACTCCATGAATGACCAAAGCTTCTTCCGCGCTTATCCCGCGCATCTCTTAAATGTCCTCCTAGAGAAGTCTCCAGGTCCGCCATCGAAGGGATGATGGTGGGATGTCTTTTTCTCCATCTGCCTGACTCCGGGGTAACTCCGTCGATTGCAGACAACGGAATCTCGTCGTTGTTCGCCATGGACGGCGATCAGATGAGCCTGGAAGAAAAAGTTTTGTCTGTCAAGATTCCCACAGACGGCGCCAATTGTGCAGGGAGCAAATATTCAGGCAAGCCCGTACTCCTTTCTTCCAAGCTCCAGTCCGCCTAATCGACCTACGAGCACAACAGCGGTGAGCTGCCCGGCGGTGTGTGGCCGGAAAACCCCTCCGACGATCAAATTAGACACACACACAGGGATAGAGAGAGAAAGAGAGGACTGAGTTGTGTTTAGTGTTTATCTCACCAAAAAATGTGTCATCCCCAGTATGGGGGGTGCAAACATGCATATATACCTTCTGCGCCCCAAATCTACTCCCAGTGATCTCTTGACACGTGGTGCTGCTATCCCATCTGTCAGCACATATCTTGCCTAACATCACCTAACCCAACTGCCAGCCCACTCTACTGGGAGCTCGGCAGCCGGGCTGCAGCATCTCGGCTGTTAACGGCCATGGCGCGCTTCACGCCTAAGTGCTCCAATAACCGAGCTCCTTTCCAGCCGTGCTTGACTGCATTCCGGCGAAGCCAAGCTTGAGATTGGTCATACCGATCAACCAAAGGACTCCCTGCCGAGCTTCAGGCACGAACCTTCATGCCGAGCTATGGATGCGTGCCTTCCAACCGAGCAACGCATAAACCGTGAAACCCTTACTTGACCGGCCTCCGTGCCGACAAGGTTAACTAGCTCGGTTCCACACGCCCTTTGCCATTATCAAGAAAAAAATCACTTCTGGGTAGACCCAGGATGCCACGGCCCAACTTGTGTTTGGCCCACAAGTTGTCCGGTATTCTCCCTGCCGAGCTTCAGGCACGAACCTTCATGCCGAGCTATGGATGCGTGCCTTCCAACCGAGCAACGCATAAACCGTGAAACCCTTACTTGACCGGCCTCCGTGCCGACAAGGTTAACTAGCTCGGTTCCACATGCCCTTTGACATTACCGAGCAAAAAATCACTTCTGGGTAGACCTAGGATGCCACGGCCCAACTTGTGTTTGGCCCACAAGTTGTCCGGTATTGCTATGGCCCAGTCCAGATCATATTTCTCCCTCTCAGGCTCCATGGCAACAACTCTTTGCTGACTAACGACTCATTTGGAAAATACCTATCTTAGTTAGTTTTTTAATTTTTTATAAAAAAAAATATATATATATGTAAAAAAATAAAAAGAGTAATATGATATTTTTTTTTACTTTTTTATTATTATTTTAGTCTATTAAAAAATGAGCCATAAAACCCTCTTGGGTTAAAAGGTTCCAATGAACCCCATTTTAATTATTAAAATAGATAATGAATGTTAAAATTAGTAAATAAAAAATTACAATTTAAAAATTATTGATTAATATTTAAATATTTAAAAAATTAAGGATAAATTACAAATATATGTTTGATTTATTTAAAATATGAATTTACTTAAAATACGAATAGTTTCTTATAATTTGAAAACTTACACATGCCTCGTTGTAGAATTTTTTATTAAATAAAATTAATTAAAAAAATAAAATTCTTAACTACAAACCAATATTACTTAAATTATTAATTAAAATATATTTATAACAATCCTAAAAATTATTAATTGATTTGATAATTTATTAATAAAATATATCATTTATTATGAAATTAAAAACTAAAAGGTCTAATTTTTAAAATCACATAGATTTGAGAATTTATTAATAAAATATATCATTTATTATGAAATTAAAAACTAAAAAGTCTAATTTTTAAAATCACATAAGAAATTCCTATTTTAAGTAAAATTCAAAACTTATTTATAATTTATTTAAAAAATAAATAGTGAAAGGATAAGGACCATAATTTACCCTACTAAAAAATTTCACTTTAAAATTTTCCCTAAACCCACCAGTGTAATACATTAATTTAAACTCACAGAAAGAGGCCTTTGCAAGAACAAACTGAAAAACTCTCTGAGCTCCAGTGTCAGACCCATTGCCAACATTATGAACCCAAGCGCGAAGCTATACGAAGTTGGTCCTCTCTTCACAAACCACGAAAAAGTGGATGGTCTCAAGCACGCTACAATCCCTCCAACGGTCACATACACAGGGTACAGGCTTGCTGCAGTGGACAACATGTTTTCCCATCTGGGTTTTGATGTAGCAACTGGTGGTTGGTCAGAATTTTTGTGAACAGATCTGATGGTGGGAAGGTTTGAGAGCTTTGGTGGGGTAGAAATGGTGGTGGGTTTGGTGGGTTTGAAAAGGGAAATTGTTTGGAGAGGTTGTGGGTATGAAGGGAAGGGAGAGACGGAGATAGAGAGTGACATTTTTGTAAAGATGATGTGGAACTAATTCATAGTCTCTTCATTTTCTTTTCTTTTACTTTTTGAGGTTTTGATGTTTGCCAGAAAAGAAAAGAAAAGAAAAGAAAAGAAAATCTTGATGGGTAAGCTTGGCGCCAGCGGCACCACCAGACCGGTGAGTCCATGTCCATGGATGGGCCATTGAAATTTGGCTGGATGATCTTAACCTTTCAATCGAAGGGTTCAGTGGACCTTAGGTGTGACAGATTTGTTTTATTTCTAGTTATTTGTTTTTATTTTTATTTTTTCCACAATGAAAATATCTGATTACAATATCTTTCGTTTCAGTTTTTTAAATTTATTTTTGGAAAATTTACCCATAAGTCCTAGTTTTTGAAACGTTGAACCATTTAGTCCTAAAAGTTTTCTTATGCTCCATTTAAAATATTTTTAAAAAAATTTTAAACATACTTAACATAAATGAATTTAAAAAGTATAATATTAGTAAAAAAAAATTAAAAATTCATTAAATACCAAACATACAAAAAATATATTAAAATTTAATATATTCTTTTGTATTTTTGTGTATTTATTAATTTTTTAAAAAAAATTATAAATATTTTAATATTTAAATACATTTAAGTAAGATACATCTAAAAAAAGTATAAAAAAAAATTGCTTAAAATTGAAAAATATTCACTAAAAAGGAAAAAACACGAAAAATAAAAAATTTAATTTTCAAAAAATTGATTCAAAAAATTAAAACCAAACGTACAAAGGCCTCATTTGGAAACAAGTTGTTTTAATAATTTTTTGAATTTTTGGTTAAAATATGAGGTAAAAAAATTAGTATGTTTAAAATGACTTTTTGATTTTTTATGAAAAGATGTGTAAAAAGTAGAAAAAAAAAAAGAAATATTTGAATTTTTTATATAAGTTATAGACTTTTTAAATTTTTTAATAATTTTTTAACTTCTAAATTAAAACTATTGCACGGCAAACGAGACCTAAATACTGTCTTAGATAAGGACATGAATTTATATCATTGCCACAACGTGAAGAGTGCTAACTTGAAAAAATAAATAAAGAGAAAATGTCAAAGTAGTACTATTTTTTTAATTAAAATCTTCATTTGAGTTTTATTAATGAGAAATTTTATGTTACACACTTCTTTTAGTTATGATCTTATGTATTATCAATTATAACATATTATAATATTAGTTATGATATTATTTGATTATGATTTGAGAATGGGTAAATTACACTAATACTCCCTGAGATTTATGTTTATTATACTTTCTCCCTTACATTTGAGAAATTACACTGACCCCCCATTGTCAGTAGAGATGGCAATTTGAACCTGGTCCGACGGGGACCTGACTCCCCGACCTTGATTTGAGTAGTTTTTCCCGAAAAACATCCCCAACGGGGAGGGGATGGTATTCAAAAATAATCTCCGATCAACTTTGGGCCGGGGACGGGGATATGTGTTCCGGTGCCGTCTCCGGCCCCGTTTGTCCCTGAAGTGAAATTACTATTTTACCCATATATATATATAAACCAAACCAAACCCTCATATCCCTTCTCTCTGCCTCAGACCACGCCTCTTATCTCTCTCTCCCTCACTCAGATCCTCATATCCCTTCTATTTGCCTCAGACCATGCCTCTCATCTCTCTCTCCCTCACTCAGATTTATATCTCTCATTCTCTTCCTTCTTATCATCATCATCATCTAGAACAAATCTAAACAGATCCGTCGATCCTCCACCACCACCACCACATTTGCTGCCATGGCTTCCTCTTCGACTCCATAATGCCGCCACCTCACTCTTACATCCGCTGAAATAGTGGCCGTAACACATTACCCGTCCTCCGCCACAGATTCCACCATCACTCATCGCTTCCTCCGTCGCAACACCAGTTAATTTGTGAGAATAACTTAGATCTATATATGTGTGATGATGATTGTTAATGATGATGATAGATACATATATTTATATATATACGTGTGTGTGTGTGTAATGAACAATTTCAGATCTCTTTTTTTTTTTTTTTTTAAGTTGTTGTTGATGATGATGATAGATATATATATGTATATATATATGTGTGTGTGTGTGAGAGAGAGAGAGGGAGAGAGAGAAAGAGAGATAAAATTAACAATTTCATTTTTTTTTTTTTTTTTAGCCATGTTCAACAATCATGAATGAATAATCTCGTTCAACAGCAAAGTATGCTTTCATCAATGAATAATCACATTTTCATCAATGAATAAAATTTTTTGTTGTTGTTTTTGTTTAAAAAAAAAAAAAAAAACAGGTCAAGGATTTTCGAGGTCAGGGAAACCCGATCTCCGTTAGGGGCACGGAGGCGGGGGGAGTGATAGCGTCCCCATTGGGGATCAAAGGCGGGGACAGGGTTTTTTTTACCTTCAGGGATCGGGGATGGAGAGTGTAATCCCCAGCCCTATCCCGGCCCGTTGCCATTCCTACTTGTCAGTGTAATTATTTGACGGTGTTAACTTTTAAGTTAAAATGACATATTTACCCTTAACCTTTACATATACTTTAAAGGATAAATTACATTGACACCCTCCGAGGTTTCAATTTAATACGGATCCTACTTGACATTTAAAAAAAAAAAAAACTAATTTAATAAAAATAAATATAAAAAAATACATTTAATTTGTAAAAAATTATTTCTAACCACTCGAAAGATAAAAATTATATAAAAATGATAATTATTTTTTATTTTTTATTTCTTAACCAAATTAATTTTTAATTTTTAAAAAAAATTCTAAAAACCAAACCATACATAGCCTAAGAATCTTTTGATAAGTCATTTCTTACGTTGATAACTTATTTAATTATTTGTTAATTGTACGGCATTTTTACCATCTGAGGCTTGCTTGGTAACAATTTCGTTTTTAGTTTTCAATTTATATTTACAAAAATTTTAAAAAATGTCATAAAAACTTGTTTGATAATTTTTTTTGGTTTATAAATAGTTGTCTCAGTTTATAAATTTAAAAAAAAACGTAAATTTAAAAAATGATTTTAAGTTGGTTTTTAAACAAAAATTTAAAAATTTGACTAACAAATTTTTTTTTCAAATAATTTTTTTCCAATTAATTTTTTTTTTCAATGATTTTTTTTTTCCAACTAATACTAACCGAGGGGACAATTGGTAATGATACTTTAAACCTTAGGGAGAGGATTGTAATTTCTAAAATGTGAGGGGTGTCAATGTAATTTACCTAGTGATGGCAAAATTGGTATTTGAAAAAATTAAATTGCTGACATCAGCAAAATCTATTAGTTGACTTAACAGTTAACTAACTGAGGGAGCAATCTGTAATGAAACTTTAAATCTCAGGGAGAAGGATGTAATTTCCAAAATGTGAGGGCAAAACTATAATAAATATAAACCTCAGAGGGTGTCAATGTAATTTACCCTTTAAGAATTGTTTGATTATTTATAACTTATTTTTTATTTATTTTTAGTTATAACTTTGGGTTACATACGGCACATGCCCCTATTAATACTATGTTGAGAGAGTTGATTCATGTGTTATTAGAACACAACGAAAATTTCATTGAAAAAATAGGACTTGTTTGATATTTCTCAAGTAAATTACACAAATTTTTTTAAGATTTAGAAAAAATACACAATAAGTCTTACAAATTTGATATAATTACACTAATTTTTCTTTTCTTAAGGATAAAGAAATAAAAAATAATATAGATAGTATGAAAATACAAAGATATGCAAAGTAAAATATACATTTTAATATAAAAGAGATGATAATATTATTTTTTCATTCATACAACTATTGAATTTCTGATTAAAAGGGGCCCAAATATTATATGAATTAAAATATTAAAAAAACCTAATGTAATTATATCAAATTTACAAGATTTATTATATTTTCTTCAAATATTAAGAAGGATTAATGTAATTTACCGTAAATAAAAACTACAAAAGTAATTATATTAATCAACCGTCTCTAACAAATTCTTTAAAAGAAATTTGTTCACATTTGTAATTTATCTCAACTTATTTTACTCTATTCAATAAGGTAGTTACCATAATAGTTATTTTAATAAAATTATTCCAAACTAACTATATTTGGAGAGCTTTTGGATAATCTTTTAAACAATTTGTATGTAAAAAGGTAAAATAATTCATATAACTATTGATTTTTCTTATGAAAATAAGGCTAAATATTATATGAATTAAAATTTTAAGAAAACCTAGTGTAATTATATCACATTTATAGGACTTATTATATTTTCTTCAAATATTAAGAGAAACTAATGTAATAGGAAATTTAGTCTAACATCCCTCTTCAATTTTTAGTAATGGGAGAGGTCCACAATATTTTTTTTGTAGCCTAGGGTCCCTCACCATTTATGAGTATGGATGAAGTAATCAGTATTTCAGCACCGTTCTCCTTGAGCATTGAATTGAATTCCTCAACAATCTTGCAGTTCCTTCACATCTCAGTAATGAATTCGGCCAAAACCTTGTCCCTAAACCCTAAGTGGGACTCAAGCTTTGTACAAACCTTGGTGACTAATGAGAGCTACTCTAGTTTCTTCAAGCCATCTTCCTTGGTCTCCGAAGCTATTACTATATACACAATACATATATATGTGTATGTATGACATATATATATATATATATATAGAGAGAGAGAGAGAGCGCAATGGGGTTGACAATGTTGTTTGTGCATATATCTATAATATTTGTACGTGAAGCTTCGATTTTTCATCCGATCTCCGAATCTCACCAATTTGTTGCGCTGAAGGTTTTCACACCAGGTCATAGATCATTTGGAAGATGGTAATGAAGAAGAGTGTGGTTGTTTAAAGCGACGTTGCAGTAATAGATGTTTGTTACCACTGAAAGACAAGAGAGCAAGAGAAAATTAGCTAAATTAACCAAACCATAGAAATTTCAAAACAAATTTCTTTGTTTGCTCAAAACGCAGAGAAAATCAAAAAAATTAAGCAAACCAGAGAAATTTTGGTCTATAGAAATTTCAAAACACAGAGAAATTTCGCTTTTGGATTGAAATGTTAAGGGACTCCAACCACTATAAAAATATTGTATGTTCTTTATCCTATAAAATCTTAATATCAGGGACCTTAAAAAATTCTCTAATGTAATTTACCGTAAATAAAAACTACAAAAGTAATTATATTAATCAACCGTTTCTAACAAATTCTTTAAAAGAAATTTGTTAACATTTGTAATTATTCTCATCTTATTTCACTCTATTCAATAAGTTAGTTATTGTAGTAGTTATTTTAACAAAATTATTCCAAAATAACTATATTTAGAGAGCTTTTGGATACTCTTTTAAACAGTTTGCATGTAAATACGCAAAATAAATAGTAGCATCAAAATACATAAATTAAAATATAGTTAGGTAAAAAAAATAGTGTAATAAATTGTTTTCTCACTTTAATTAGTAAAAAGATTAAAGAGTAACATTAGAATTGCTCTACATAGCCATCTTTTTCCGAATTAGAAGAGATTAATAAAAAAAAATTGAAAAAACAATAAAAGAAAACCTCAATATTTAATCCTTGTAATAAATTAAATCCTAAAATTTTAATTGTATCAATTTAAATTTCAATGTTTTCAATTGATATCAATTGTCATCTATCGTTCAATTTCGTTTATTGAAACAAATGGAGAGGGATAAATTTAGGAATTTATTCACTACAGTTATACATATAGGGAAAAATATATAATACACATTCAAAAAAAAATTGTACTATATGAGAGGGGGATTTGTGCCGGACAAATGGACCAAGCAAAATCAAATTTGGGTCGTTGTCTTGGATAGGGCTGTAAATGAATTGAACTGTTCATCAACAAACTCGAACTCGGCTCGTCAAGGCTCGTTCGAACTCGGTTTGCTTACTAAATAAACGAGTTCGAGCTTAAATTTTAAGCTCGTTTAACAAACGAGCTGAGTTTGAGCTCCACAATACTCGGCTCGATAGGCTTGCAAGCTCAAATATATATGTATTATATGTAATTATATAATGTATACATATATTATAATTAATAAAATATAACCTTTCAATTTTTTTTTCTATTATATAATATATATATATATATATATGTGTGTGTGTGTGTGTATATCAGATTACATTACATTACATTCATTGCAACTTTGGAATCATGTGCTTTACTTGAGAAGCAATGGCTAAAATCAACTACATTTTATAAGCATTCGTACTTCAGCATGCTTATTTCCTTGAGTGATGTGGGACTTTTTGTGCAATTCCTCTCACCAACAAAACGATGTCGTTTTGTTGTATCATGTTTCAAACAATTTTTGTCCCACATCATTTACACAATGTCATTCAAGGTAGAGAGATCTCTATTTAAGTGTAGTAGGCTCTAAGTCTTCCATGGGCTTCACTTGGTTAACGAGCCATAACTAGTCAAGTTGGAGTTAGACAAATTTTATGCAAGTCAAGCTCAAGCTGACATATTTGGGCTCACTTCAAGCTCGAGCCGAGCCCAAACATCTTCAAAATAAATCGAGCCAAGCTCGAACATTGTTAAACTCGACTCGACTCGGCTTGATTATAACCCTAGTCTTGGATCACACAACTGAGCTAGAAGGATGCCCAGATGTTGGACCAGGGGCCAAGCTAGGTTAAGTGATGGCCTTGCCCTCAACCGAGCTAAGTACTTCTACTACGCTTCAGAGTCATGTGGGATTTGCCTTAATGAGCAAATGGCATCCTAATCGGGCTAAATGTTTCAGCCGAGCTTTGGAGTTAGGTGAAATTTTCCGTAATGAATAAATAAGGTTCAATTGAGCTAAAAAAAGTGGCCGAGTTAGGTTGAGTGGTGATCCCGCCCACTACTGAGCTAAGTACTTTAACCGCACTTTAAAGTCGAACGAGGTTAGCCTTAGCAAGTGGATGTAGCTTGATCGAGCTAGAAGTAGTTGACTAAGCGTCTCGGATCTTTACCGGTTATGGGTAGCTCGGTTCCAAAGGTTGATTGACATCAAACTGCGCTATGGATAGCTCGACAGGTATATGTTGTATGGCCTAATTGGAATGTTGGGAAGAAAATCCGCCAGTAGTACGCGTCAACACCGTTTGGATGTTTAGCTAATGTTGTTTGGGAGTATTGACACATACACGTGTAAGGCAAGGAGAGGATAGTATATCCACGCGTCCAAAATAGGATGAGCAAGGTAGTATGCGCACAAACTATATAAGTCTTGTAGCGCCTCTATGCAAAAAGTCTGTAATCCTTTACACTTAGCTATCTTTACTTCTTTGTTTCTCTCTAAAGGTGCCAACTTGATCGTTAGAGGGGTTTTCCAGCAACACACCTGCTGGGTAACTCACTATCGTTGTGTTTTCCACCTACGCAACGCTGTTCGGAGCAACGCAGAGCTTGGTTGCAAAAAGTACAAAAGTAAAGAATATTTACTCCCCATACACTATATATATATGGTGTGTCACGACCTAACCCCCGCCCCACGGTATTAGAGACGTAACCGGCTAGTAATCCGAGATTACCAAAGGCCTACTTAACAATCAATAGTATAAGGGGCTAGCAGAAGCCAATAATATCACAATACATTGTCCAATAAATTGTGAAACTAAAATGAATAAAAAACCCTGTTTAGACATCATCGTATGGTTATCCAATACTATATCATACACATATACCAAACCATATACAATCCCTAGGGAATTAATCCCTTAATTAATATTCATACAACAAAAGATCTTTGCTCTGAGTCACTTGATCATTTAACAAAATGGTGAGTTCCTAACCACCCAAAAGCCTTGGAGTTAGATCCAAAAGGAACCTCGAAGGGAGGCACAACAGTTGGTTTGACAGCTAGAAGGTAGGTTGATGCCCTTATGTCTTTTCTTGAGCTTAATCACCTACATGACAAATATAAACTGTGAGTCCAAGCCTAGTGAACAACAATGTGTAAAGAGGTTAAGAATAATGTACATTTAAACATTAGAGTCAAGTCACATAGCAATAGCATGTTCAGTAAGACATAGCAATCATAAGGATCAATGTGCACATATGGCGGTCTTTCAATCATAATCATATATCTCGACATCTTATACACATTTGGCCATGGTACTATTACCCCCAAGCAAGGGCCACGTGAATATAGGCCACGATATTGTTATCCCTAAGCGAGGGCCACGTGATCATAGACCACGGTATAATTACCCCCGGGTAAGGGCCACGTGAATATAGATCACGGTATTATTACCCCCGGGTAGGGGCCACATGAATAGAACCTCGATATTGTTACCCCCAAGTATAGGCCACATGAGCATTTTGCATAGAGTGGACTCATATCACTGTCCGATAGACTTTAACAATAACAGTAACAGTTAGAAAGCATTATAACTCAAACATAGCTTTACTACATTGTCACTCACAGTTAGTTCCGTGTAGCACGTGGCTAGGATGCAGCCTTTGACCTACATAAACACAAGAAAGCACATTGGTTCAATATATAATCCTTCCATGCAATTAGTCACTACCTTATCCGTTTTGGTCCGTTACTTGTTATTTAATCCGATCTCATTCATTCTTTCATTTCCTCTTGTGTTTATACAACACACATACACATGGAAACAGTTGAAAATCATGCAATTGAAGGCCCAAAAGTCAGAGAAAATAGAGAAAACATCAAACTGGGTTGGCTCTACTGGCCGCACGTGCGGTGGTTTGGCCACTCGTACGGTGGCCTTGGCTACACGAGCGGGCAAACTTTAGAATGCAATTTTGGCCAAAACAAGGTTGGCCGCTTGTGCAGTGGCCCAGGCCGCACGAGTGGCCTGGGTTAAAGCCTAGGCCGAAATTGTGCTCTGAGTTTGAAGCTCCATGTTTGCAAACTTAACTTCAAATTCTTGCAAATCAACACCCAAAACTAACAAAAACAAGTAGAATCACCAAATTCTAACATCAATCTAAACCATAATTTCAAAACAAAGCTCATTTTCTATACAACAAGATCAAACTCTAGACTTTAGGGCCAAAAATCAACAACTATGCAAATGTTCACTTCTTAACACAAAATCCATGGAATTTTGCAAGAAACAAGTGATTAATCATGAAAGATGACATGTATGAGAAGATTTTGAGTTATTCTTACAAGTTCTCCCTATGGGCACCTCTCAGCGCCTCAATTCAACCCAAACTGTACAATTTCAAGTGTAAATTAACTTAATCTCAAGAGTTGACAAGAAGTTTTACCTTTGATGGTAAAATTGATGAACTTTAACTCTAATCTCCTTGATTTCCCCTTCTTCTCTTCTTGAGCCCTTTTTCTCTCTTCTAGAACTTTCTCTACAACTCTCACTCTCTAGCTCTCTCTTCTTTGCCTATTATCTATTATTGAGTTCCAACTTACAAAATAGCTAGTCTCAATTTTCTTTAATTAAATTTTAAGCTTAAATTAAATTCAATCACATTCACTTAATCAAGTCAATCCTCATTATAACCTAATTAGCTTAACCTGAATTTATTCTTGCTAAGGTGACTTAGGCTCTAACCACCTAGTCCAACATTTAATTTTTAACCTTCTCATTTAACGAAACAGACAAGTCTTTTGACACACTATCATATATGTTAATCAAAACATACATCAAACACTTCCTGGCACATAATTTTTACACCTATAAGCATAGAAATCACATAAAGGCACGTAAGTAAAGTAATTTCCTATTTCCAATTTAATACGTAATCAAGGAGATGCGTGCTACAATTAACACATGACATATAATTTGGCATAATAAACACACTTTAAGGCAAAACACATAATTGAACAATTACTTAAGGATGTGGAGGTTACATGGTGGCTCTAAATGCACCAAAAAATTTTGATTGGGCACCTCATTACTTTCAACACCCCAATCTTAATTTTGAATTTTGATTTTTTTTTTTTTGTTGGACACCTCAAAACACTTGATTAATCCTCACTTTAACTCTTTTCACTCACCTGTGCTGGAATCCCCACTACTTCTAGAGCATCTTCTGTCACTGCTTTTGCTTCCATACGCTGACCACCCATTCTCAACAAAGATGGAGAAAATTGGGGGAAATTTGTGGGAGTATAGGACCTCACGAGCGACCCGTTTCTTTGTAGTGGGCTGACTTGACTTAAAAAGAGTGAACTTTTTACTATTGACACTCCTCGAAAACCAATCACCCTTCGATACTTTTTGTGTCCCTGTGCTTTACCATTAGGGGGCTGACTGACTTAAAAAGGGTGAACTTTCTACTATTGACACTCCTCGAAAACCAATCACCTTTTGATACTTTTTGTGCCTCTGTGCTTTACCATTGTCGTTCCCAATTCTCAAATCCTTTTGCTTTTTAATCTAATCATCAGACTTCAACAATACTTCACTCAAGGCTGTGTTGGTCTGCTTATGCATCTCACAGGTACATTACTCAATCATTTTTTAATGGGTTTCTAATAGTTTGTTTTGTAAGACTAAATTTAATTATTTAGTCATTATGGTGACCCACATGATATGGCAATATGAATTATAGATTTAATAAGATTATAATTTCATATCTTGAACCACAAGTTATTATCTGATTGGTCAATAGATAGTGTAGTTTCCAAATCTCCTACTTTGATGGGCAAGTGGAGTTATAATTATATTAGGAAACTGGTCATCTCTCTACTTATAAAAGTATATTTAGATCACCCATCAATTATTTTGAATATAACATATTCTAAAGAGGGTCAAGAGAGAGAAACATTTTTCCGCTAATATTATTATTAGGTTTATGTTCAATCAATTTTGGGTCATTTGAAGGTTTCACATAATTGATTCGGATATGTTATTTATTTTCCGCATTATGTTATTATTTGTGAAAATCATGATAATTCACAATTTTGGATTATGAAGGTTATTATATGCATAACACCATAAAATTATTTACATGTAATATCAGAGCTCATGTTTCAAAACATTATGATTTTTTGATTAAGTAAATATCAATTAATTTTGATTACAATTATGATTGCCTCAATCCAAAATTTTCAATTTGGTAAACATTATATGAATTTTCAATTTGCTAAACATTGTGTATTGTATAAATAATACAATTGTTTATACAATTGTGTATTGTATAAATAATATTTATTTAATGAGTGATAACTCTTTGATGATAAATCGAATGTATTAATATTTTGCTAATTGAATACTATGAATGATTTAATTATCTTTATTATGAGGAAAGGTTTTGTGGATAATGACCATTGTATTGTTTGATTTAGTAATGTCTAAAGATATTCATATTACATAATGAATCATTATTATTCATTTGCTAAATTTTATATTATCAAATTTTACTATGAGGCACATTAAAGTGTTATTAAATTTTAGTATGAGAAAGCATATTAAAATTTTATTGTGATTTGTACAGTACCAAGCATATTGCTATTTAAGGATCTAATTGTAACCTCTATATATTATTCCAATATGATGTTATTATTACCATTATGTATAAGTTTGCTTTTTGTGGATGGTTTGATGAGGTACAAATAGGGGTGTCCGCGGTTCGGTTTGGGACGGTTTGTGGTTTGGTTTGGACCCGCCCGCATCTAAGCGACTTGGTGAAAAGTCAACCCGCAACCGCTCGCAGTGCGGTTTGCAGTTTGTGCAGATAGGGTTAGTAGATTGGACTTTTTTTCAAAAAATTATTTTTAAACCTTTTTTTTGCCCATTTTGTCAATATTTATTTTTGACCCTTTTCCTCTCATTTTGTAAAATGCTCCAACATTAATAATTAATGAATTAAAACTTATAAAATAAAAAACACAACAAAATCAATTCGTAATCCAAACAAATCATTCAAAATCTACATTCATCATTAACTTGCATTCATCCTACATTCATCATTCCTAACCCAAATAAAAAAAAAATCTTACATTGAAAATCCTACATTCATCATTCCTAACCCAAATACCAAAAAAAAAAAAAAGGAAGTAATTCTTCATTAACTTACATTCATCCAAAATAAAAATAAATAATAAAATAAATAAATAGATAAATAATAAAAATTCATTAACTTACATTTATCCAAAACCAAAATGCAATTAAAAAAAATTTGTTGTCAAACTTCATTCAATTCAAACCCATGAAATAAAATAAAAACATTTCTAAGATATCAAACTTCATCATGAATCACATCCAATCTAACTTTCAAAAATTCCAATTCCAATTCCATGCATTTGGTTGATAAGAACCTTGCACAAAAACAAACTAAAAAAATATAAACTTTAATCTTCAATCTTCATAATTCCTTTGAGACAAAAAGTATAAAAGAATAAAGTAATGAAAAGATAAACAAATGTCTATATATTGCATCTCAATATAGTAAGAAAATGTGTTGGGTATATGAAAAAATTACCAATGAGCAAATGGATATTAGAGATCAATTATAGCATCAACATTATACGTTGAACTTGAAGATGAACTTGACTCCAAAATACCTAATTAGGAGTCAACAAAAGAAGATTAATAAAACTTACATTAGAAAATGAACAATACAAATAAAAATGAAGATAAATAAATTTTCATATTACACGAGTCATATTGCTCAAATTCCTCTACATCATCTATCGCCTTTCGAAGATAAATTGGAAGGTTGCTTTGAAGCTAATTTTGAGTACATACAAGAGCTTCAACCATAGAAGGCGAGAGTGAACTACGAAATGGATCAAGATTATGCCCCCCATACTTAAAGCCGACTTCGACGCAATGGTAGAAAAAGGCATGGCCAACACATCCTTTGCAAGTTGTGACAACACCTATATTTGGTTGCATTCACCTTCCAATAATCCAAAATCTCAAATGTTTGATTCTTTGCAAAATGTTCAACCTTGGATAAATATTGTTCCAATTCCGACTTAGATCCACTAGTGCATCGCCCCTCCAAATAGGAATTAAATTATGAGTCAACCACAGAATAGGGATCATCATCATCGTCATCTTCCACCATATTCACAACTTCACTCACACTTGGAAGTTTCTCATTTGAAGGATAAAGTGTGACATAATGGCTATACAAACGACTCAAACAACGCTTAACCTTGTCTACCATATCTTTCACCTTCTTATTATCTCCAAGAAATAAATTTGAAAAACAAAACTCCAAGTATGTCATTTTTTTGGTAGGATCAAGAACAACCGCAACATACAATAACAAATTGATCTTACTTCCATCCCCCCAATACTTGCTAAACTTTTGTTTCATGGTCTTTGCCATTGTTCTTAAAGTATCATCCTCCTCCAAAATTAATTGGTTAATTTTGCTTTCAATAACAAACATTTCTTTGTAAAAAGCATTGGAAGTAACAAAGAGAGACCCTGAAAATTTCGTAGTTACAAGATAAAATAATTTTAGAAACCTCAAAAATTTTACATTTTTTCCAATCCAACTCATTCGAACTTCTCCTTATACCACGATCAACATCCTTGAAATAAGGTTCAAAGTTGGAATCCATAAACTTCAATCAGTTAAAAGCCTTCTCATACTTTTCGGCGGCCTCTAACATCAAATAGGTAGAGTTCCACCTAGTTGGTATATCTAGGCATACAAGAGCTTTTGAATCAAGTTTGAGTGTGGCCGCACACTTCTTAAAAACATCATGCCTATGAGGAGAAGACCTCACATATCTCACCGCCAGTCTAATGTTGGCGATAGAATCGTCTATTTTTTTCAACCCATCACTCACAACAAGATTAAAAATATGTGCACAATAATGCATATGAATAAACTCATGTTACAAAATGGTCCCCTTCTAATCTTTGGTTATCGTTTTCAAATATTGAATGGTAAGATTATTAGAACTAGCGTTATCAACTGTTAAGGTGAATAAGTTATCAATGTTCCACTCAATCAAACATGACTCAATTTTTTGACCCAATGTTTCTCCTTTGTGATTCTCAATTTGTTGAAAATTTATGATTCTTTTTTTAAGTTTCCAGTTATCATCAATGAAATGAGTAATCAAACACATGTAACACAAATTCTGAATAGATGTCCAAGTGTCCATGGTAAAGCAAATTCTACGACCCTTCATGGCCTTCTTTAACTTATCCCTTTCATTCTTGAATACGTTAAGCATTTCTCTAGATATGGTTTGACGAGAGGGAATTGGTGTGAATTTGGGTTGCATGACATTACAAAATCTTCTAAACCCAACACCCTCCACAAATCTAAATGGCAACTCATCAATGACCACCATCTCCGCAAGAGAGCTTTTACAAGTATCAAAATTAAAAATTGTTGCTACAACCTTAACACCCTCTTTATTTTGTTTTGGTTTAAGATTTAATGTTTGTTGACCATCTGTATCCCTATTTGGATATTCATTACAATTGGGTGTATGACTCCTCAAATTGGTAGTCCTATGAAGTCTAGAGTCAACCATATACTTTTTCTTGCAATATTTACATACGACTCTACGCTTCCCATCTGTCCCTATAACCTTGTCAAAATGATCCCAAACTGTGGATGGTGCTCTCACCCCTCCACCCTCGCTGTTTCTCTTTGGGGGTCTAGGAGGCTTAGGTTCAGGTTCAGGTTCGGGTTCGACTAAGAAGGGATTTATTTGGGAATTAGAGGATTCCGGAGGTACAAGATTGATTATGGGAGATTGAACACTATCCTCAATTAAAACCAGATTACAAAAATTACAAATTCAATTTCAATAACATAACAGAATCAATACAGTCATAGATTCAATTTTAATTTTAATAACAGATTCAATTCTATACAGATTCAATACAGATTCAACATAATCACATATTCAATTTTAATTTTAATAACATATTCAATTCTATACAGATTCAATTTCAATTTCAATAACAAATTCAATACAAATTCAATTTCCACTTCTCACAGATCTGTTGGAGCATTACAAAAGCATAGATTCAATTCCAAAATCACAGATTCAATTCCAAAAAAAAAAAAAACAGAGAGAGAGATTTGTTTGCATAAACACAGATTCAATTTCCACTTCTCACAGATCTGTTGCTACAAAAAAAAAAATCAGATTTAATTCCAAACAAACATAGAGATTCAATTTCCACTTCTCACAGATTCAACAATAGATTTAATTCCAATACCACAGATTTAAGTCCAAAAACACAGTTTCAATTCCCCCTAAAAAAAAACAAAGAGAGATCTGTTTGCATAAACACATATTCAATTTCTATTTTTTCACAGATCAATTGCTATAAAAAAAAATTAGATTTAATTCCAAACAAACACACACATTCAATTTTCACTTCTTACAGACAAATCTATTGCTACAAAAAAAATAACAGATTTGATTGCATAAAATAAACAGACCTGATAAAATGAGAGAGTGAGGGAGACAGATCAGGGAGAGAGTTTTGATATGTTGCAAAAAAAATCAAAGATCGGGAAGAGAGAGAGAAATGGGGGAGGCTTACTTGTGAGGCCAATTGATGCGATGAGAGAGTGAGGTCGATCGGTCAATCTTGCGATGAGAGAGAGTTGATCGGTGCAGATGCAAAACCAGAGAGTGAGAGACTGATGAGATGAGAGAGTGAGTGAGAGAGAGTAGAGAGAGAGATTTGATATGTTGCAAAAAAAAAATCAAAGATTGGGGAGAGAGACAGACAGATAGAAACAAAGATTGAGAGAGGGGCTTACTTTTGAGGTTAGTCGGTCCGATAAGAGAGTGAGGTCGATCGGTCGATCTTGCGACAAGAGAGAGTCAATCAGTGCAGTGTAGATGAAAAACGCGAGAGTGAGAGACAGACTGATGTGATGAGATGAGATGAGATGAGAGAGTGAGTTCATGTTTTGGAGTTTGAAAGATAGATTAAGATTAGGGGTTTTTGTTTGTCTGTCTGTTATAGTCTATAGATGAAATGAGATGAACAGTCAGATTTGAAGGATTAAAAAAAAAAAAAAGGTTTATGCGGGCGGGTTGGGCGGGTGCTGTTCAAACCCACAACCCGCCCGCAACCCGAAAATTAGATAAAATCCAAACTGCACCCTACCCTAATGTGTTTGCAAAACCGCCCATACATGTGCTGTTCGGATCAGGTAGGGCAGTTTGGGCGGGTCAGATAACCCTACGCCCAGCCCTAGGTACAAAAACATATAGTCTTATGTGACATAGAATATGAATTGTGTTAATATTTGTTGTTTTAATATTATTCTTATGATTTAGTAATATGCAATACAAT
This sequence comes from Camellia sinensis, assembly GCF_004153795.1. NCBI lineage: Eukaryota > Viridiplantae > Streptophyta > Magnoliopsida > Ericales > Theaceae > Camellia > Camellia sinensis. Next base: position 329,880 of record NW_021028271.1, on the reverse strand, counting down.
TATGATAATGAATAATCGTGAATAAATTATTATTTATTCAATAATGTCCATGCAAAGTTTTTATTTTAATTTGAAATCTAAATTATGATATGATTGGTAGTTGCCAAAGTGACCCAATCAAAATGACACATAGATATCAAATCAAACATTTGAAATTTAATGGGGAACTAACCCAAAGGTCCAAGCCCAACATATCACGCCCTATTTAGACCCAAAACAAATTCAATACTCCATTAAGTCCTCAAATTAGCAATCAGGCAAAAATACCCTCACATATCATCCAATTTACACGAGCGCAACCTTCACCCATGATCATTTCACACCAGTCTGACTAGTACACTGTCACATCTCCACCGCTCGACTTTGCATTCTCAGTCCTCCATCTCTCTACTGTTCGACTCCACTACCTCTGAAACCCCACCATAACCACAAAATGAAGCCGTTCATCTTCTTCAAGCGTTGACTCTCGACAGCATAACACGAAGTCGTTCGTCTTCTTCAATCGGCGACTCTCAACACCACGAATAACCATCATGACTCTGAAGAAATTTCATAGTTTCTGACTTCCAATATACAAAAATGGAGAAAAAAAGTAAAATCTCTCTTCATCTTTTATTTTTCATTCAAATTTGTACATTATTCTTTGATATTCTGTATATATCATACTGTTTTAATAACACTTTCATAAAAAAACCTTGTATAAACACATTTTACATACATCAAAATGTATAAACCCTATTTTACATATTCAACCTACGATTCTAGATCTCTTTTTCGTTTTATTCTGGCTTAGATTATATAATCCCCCTGTTTTTACACATTCTAGTTATATAATCCCCTGTTTTTACACATAATCCCTGCCTTTACAGATTCAACTTCTTGTTCTTGTTCTTGTTCTTGTTCTTGTTCTTATTGTTGTTGTTGTTGTTGCTTCTTCTTGTTATTAAATATTGGCTTATTCTTCTTATTGTTGCTACATTTCGTTGAATACTTCATCTTCTTGTTGTTATTATTGTTGTTTACAAAATACAATGGCCTGTTCTTATTGTTGCTAGTGTTTATAAAACTGAAACATCAGACAGTTTCATCAGTCTACAAGTAAATATCTAAATTTGTGCAAACTGCAAATAAAACTTCAAAACTACATAGTTTAATCACTATTCAAAACAAATAGGTAAACTTATTATAAAGTGCAAATCAAATTGTCAAATTATACAGTTTTGTAACTATTAACAACAAATAGATATAACTTAATATTAAACTACATATAAAACTGCAAAATTATACAATTTTGTTACTATATTACTCATGTCCTGCTTTTGCTTTCATTTTTTAGAAATAGCTATTGAAAGATATTGGAAGAAGCAAGCCAATATGCCCAAAAATGGAATCAGGGATTTGAATGTCTCCCCTTTTGACACTCCTTCACCCATATCCATTGAAATGTCACCATCTCCCCTCCACAAAAAACCCAACCACCACAACAAAAAACAATCAAAAAAACCCACAAAACAACCACACTACTTACAAGAAAACTCCCAAGAACTATACCATAGACCACACCCACACAACAAACACTAACCACACCTCCAAAAAAAGAAAAAGGAAAAAAAAAAAAAAAAACAAACAAACAAAAAAACAAGAAGATTTTCCAACAAAAAAAAAGAGAAGAAAGCTCCAGGAAAGCCAATCAAGTCTCGAAACATAAACCAAGGCATCAAAAGGGAAAAAAGGAGCAGTCCTTGCAAAGAGAGTCCAACAGTTTAATTATCATTCCAACATTGGAACGGTAATCAAACTGTTCAAGGGGGGGTCAAATTCACAATAGCGCAAAAGACAAAGCTGCAAAAAATCCCTTTTTAGGCCATTATAAATGTTTTTTTCTCAACACAACTGAAGGCCTCTTGGTGTAGATGCTACAATTCCATTGTAGCAGAAATGACAACACTTTACAACAAAAAAATAAAAGAGAGAGCATTTATACTTGGCAAAAAGAAAATGAAACTTAGAAACAGTGATGTAAAGTTCATTTTTGGTATCGACTGTGAAGAAGACAGCATCACCACCAAATCCTATGCAAAGCCAAAGGATTTTGAGCTCGCATTTTACAAACGAAGATGTAAATCAATGAAGAGACTAGATGCCAAGTCATTGACCAAAATGTTTCAAGAAACAAAAAAAGAAAAATCAACCAATGACCGTCAAGATCTTGTAGGGGTTATCGCCCTTTACTTTTGCCTAAAACTTCTCATGCCTACAACAGGACATACACTCAGTTGGAGTTTCCTCAACTATGTTGAAAATCTCAACAACATCAAGAAGTACAATTGGGTTGAGGCAATAAAAGATACACTGATGAATTCAATGGTAAATGCAAACAACAACCAAAGGCATGTCACTGGATGCGTCATGTTACTCTTGGTAAATACACTATTCAATTACTTTACACAAAAATATCAAACATCCAACTATCTCAAACTATTTAACATATTTCAATTTTTTTTACAGTACCAATACTGCGAGCAAAGTAAACTCCTCCGACCATCCAACAAAGAAGGCTTCTCAAGGTTTATGAAGTGGAACCTTGGCAAAATGTACTCAAAGTGGAAACACATCAGCCTTGCTGACTTTGAAAAGGTATTCAAACTTTTCTATACTCTCAAAGCACAAATCTATTCAACACTCCTTTCACAGTCATTACAGTAACAATCATGTTATGAAACTGTAAAAGCTTTCAATTTCAAAGCACACACCTATTTAACACTCCTTTCACTCATGTTATGAAACTGCAAAAGTTTGCAGTTTCAACGCACAAATCTATTCAACGTTCCTTTCACATTCATTACAGTAACAATCATGTTATAAAACTGTAAACATTTGCAGTTCAAAGCACAAATCTATACAACACTCGTTCCACAGTAATTATAGTAACAAAAATATTATGAAACTGTAAAATTTTACAATTTCAGAGAAAAAATCTATTTAACACTCCTATAACATTGATCACAGTAACATTATGTTATGAAATTGTAAAAGTTTGCAGTTTCAAACAACATATTTTCAACACTTCACTCACATTACTCATAATACAAATCATGTTATGAAACTGACCAATTTTCCAATATTACTGATATATGCCACATTGTTCCAATGTAGGTTGACCAAAGTGCTTTAACCCCAACTGAACAAGAAATACAAATATTGCATATCAATCAAAGCACATCAACATACTTTTCAGCAAAGAAACATGACCACAAAAAGGACAAAAAGTGAAAAAAACAAACAAAAGCAATAAAAAAGAAACTTCTAGACAATGATGAGGAAGACTTTCTTGAATAAGAACACCAATCAGAATTAGAACAAGAACAAGAACAAAAAAGAAAGAAAAGAAAGCAAGAACCACAAAAGCAACAAATTGAAGAAGAATAAAGTGATGAATAAGAAGAAGAGAGTGATGAAGACAAAGAAGAACAAGAAGGTGATGAACAAGAAAACACTGATGAAGAAGAACACTAACAAGAAGAAGAAGAAGAACAAACAGACCAACAGAAAGAAGTCAACGAACAAGAAGTGATAGTCCAACAAGAGCAACAACTTGAAGAAAAAGAACAAGTAGACCAATAAGAACAAAAAGGGACAGAACAACAAGAAGAAGAACTCCAAGAGAAATTTGACATATTTCATGAACAAGGTAAACTCTTGTCTAATACTAAACCAAACTGAAAATTTTAATTAAACTAACCAAAAAAAATGCAACTTTTTAATAGGTGATGACCAAGCACAAACATCAACCCAAGAGGACAACAAGGACAAACTCATAGCATCAATGAGAGCACAGATATAGGAAATGAAACAAAAATTCAGGGTTGAATTGCGTAGAAAGGAAGAGGAGTTGAAGGCAATGTCCGCCAAAAAAACTAGAAGCACAGTTCCAAAGAAAAAAAAAACATCATCAACAACAATCAGAAAAAAGTCCCAAACAAAGATCAATGGTCAAGAGAATCAAACAAAAGTCAAGAAAATGAGCACATAAGCCAAATTTTGAATACCAACCAATGAAAAAAGCCAAAGAAAATTTGCATAAACAAAATGACAAAGAAGATACAAGGAACGAGAAAGAAGCTGCTGCTGATGTACCAAACCCAAAAGAGGGTACTGATGAAGAAAAAGAGAAACGGAACAAAAAGACAAAAGAAGAAATCAAAAAAGAGAAAAAACCTGTTGCTGAACCTGAGCCGAAAGAGGGTACTGATGAAGGAAAAAAGCAGGGGAAAGAAAACATGAAAGAACAAATCCGCCAAGAGAAAGAAGCTGGTGGTGAACCTAAGCTAAAAGAGGATGCCAATCAAGGGAAAACACAAGTTCAAGTAGCTCCTGATTTGGAAAGTGATGATGACTTCAAGGAAGAACCAATCCACAATAAGCCACTCACCCTTTCATTCTGCAAAACAAACAAGGTTTGGCATAGCCTATCCCAAAAAGACCAAGGCCAAATTCAACTCATCAACAACACATAATCAGCTGCTTGTGTCTGGTTTAACAGCGAAGATGAAAATTGCATATACTTTTAAGATATATGCAGATTGTGTAACATGGAAGCCTTATATGGAAATGTAGGTCTTAAACTGCATAGTTTTACAGTTTCTGTTCATGTTTAATAAACTATTCCACAAACCTAACACATTCTCATATATAACATGTTTCAGGTCATTGATGCCTTCGTAGAAATGAAATTGGTACTCCAACCATCAATTGAAGAATTTGAGAAACATGATCTAGTGTTTGCAAGAAATCCATACGCAGGAAGATTTTACGTTTTCTCAACACTCATCAATGTAAGCAAAACTATTACCATACCTTTCAATATTATTCAAACTGCAAAATTTTTTACTTTTTGAACATGTCTTACTACATACTTTTATAACATATTTCAAACATATATAAATTACAGACTCCACTACAAAACCAAGATTAGGCACTGAGAGAAAAAATGATGGACAACCATTTTCTAGAAGCAATGAAAAAAGGATATATCCATTTCGCAATCAACCACGACAACCATTGGACCATTGTGGTCTTTGACAATGCTGATGGGATATGGAGGCACTATGACTCTTTGAGACCAGCAAAAGGATGTCACAACAAGCACTTTGAAATTACAAAAGAAATTGTAAGTTAAATAAAATTTCCAACCTAGTTCTATTCCTTTCAAAACATCTAAGCACCTCACTATAACTAACAAAAACACCCATTGACTTTTTTATAGCAACAATATCAACTAAAATGGAATAAAGCATTATTCAGCAATCAAAGAATCATGTTATCATCTCAAGAGTGTGAGACAGTAATTGCATCAATTGAGAAATGTCCACAACAAACCCCATACTTGTAAGATACAAACTCAATAACTAATGTTTCAATATGCTAAATTTTTCAGTTTTACCTAACTAGTTCACTTCATCTAAAACTTTGCAGGAATGATTGTGCAATTGCCGTCTGCAACGTTATCAGCCAATATATCAACTAGCAACCTGTGTAGAAATCACTCCAACCAACTGAGTGGGTCAAATTTCGAGCAGGAATCATCAGTCAATTTCTCAATGATAAGAACCAATCTTAGAACCTCGAGCACTATCAAATGTTGACAAAACATACTAAACCATAGAAACAATTAACAAACTTCTTTACAATAAAAATACTCATGTGAATATATTTTTGTACGTTTTTTTTTTTTTACGGTATGACAAGTACTTTTTATGCTTTTGGCGATTGATTTTCTTGTGGTTATCGTGGTGGTGATGATTGTTGTTGCTCTTGTTGTTGTTATTATTCTTCTTGTTGTTCTTCCTGTGGTTATTATTCTTGTTTGTGTTCTTGTGGTTGTTATTGTCGTCACATTTGTGGTTGCATATAAATTCATACAGGACAGGTTATTTCTAATAATACTTAAAACTGTAAAATTATGCAGTTTTATCACTCAAACAAAAATTATGCTACACAATTTGTGTTTCATTATTGTGAATTGCCTTTCATGCATTATAATATGTATTTCCTACATAATTCTGGAAACTGCAAAATTATCTAATTTCACGACTCACACAAATAGATGAACTACATTTCAAAATTGTAAATGAAATTGAAAAATTATATAGTTTTGTCATTATGAAACATTAAATAAATACATCATGTAGTAAAACTGCAAGATTATACAACTTCAATAAGAAATTTTTAAAAACCTTCTCAGTATTTCAAAAAATAAAACCAACCAACTCCACAAACCCAAAAAAAAAATGTTATAAAACAATTTCAATAACTAAAGAACACATCAAAAAAGAAAAAAGAATGCAACCAACTTTATTTATTACTTCCATAATACCAAGTATCGCATTTTATTATCATAATTCCTCAACTTCAAATACAAATCGAAATAATAGACTATGACCTCAAATAGCAACCTTGCACATCTTCTTATTGTGATTTCCATATTTCAAGCACCTCTCATACTTGATTTGCTTCACATTCTCACCCCTAGAAGGTATCATCTTCTTCTTGTTCTGCCCGAGTTGCTTTTTCGTTATAGGAGGTTTGATAATCAAACTACCGACACCATTAAAGTCAAATCTCTCAATTGAAGGCACTGGATAAACAGATTCCTTATACGACTCTCTAAAACAATCCACACGAGAAAAAAAAGATCAATGAAATCATACACATCTCTACCACTACTATGCAAAGCATGCGTAGCATGACAATAAGAAAAACCATTCAATGGCCATTCATGGCAAGAACAAGTCCATCTACTAATATCAACATAAAAAGAAATAGAAGAATGAACCTCAAGCACAGTAATAATCACATCCCAAGACTTAGCTAGCTTCAAAGAGTCCACCAATTTCTTTTCCATAACTGGACACAATTTGGAAGTCCATCTTTTAGATTCAGCTCTCTTATTAGACAATTGAGTCATGATTTGAACCCTAATCATATAAACCATACAAGTAATAGCCAACTCACAAGCCCCACAAATCCAATTATTGTAAGGCTCGGCAGCATTAGATGACGTCTCACCATATCGTTTCCCTTTAAAAATTGCATTCACCCACTTATCATTTTGCAAACCATCCAACATACTATCCACTCTACCATTCCCAGCAAAACGCCTCAATTTCTCCATTTAATGTTGGAAAGAAGCAACAGTTGGGGCATAAACACATTTAACTAATATTTTCATCAAAGTCAGCTTATAGTTAGTACGAAGTCCCACCAATTTGTCAATCAAATTTCTCTTCAAATGGTTTAAACAATATGAATGATGTGCATTGAGAAAAACCACTAAAAGAGCATCTAGCAATCCATGTTGATGGTCGGACACAAAGGTCAATCTCCGGCCTGAACCAATAGCTTTTAACAACTGACTTAAAAACCATATCCAATTATCTTGATTTTCAGCATCAACAATTGCAAAAGTCAAAAGAAACAGGCCTGAAAACAAAATAACATGAAACTACAAAAATTAGCAAACTCAAAATACAATAATAGAAACCAAAATCCACCAACTACCAAAACACACTGACAAACCAAAACTATACTAACTGTAAATAAATATATACCTTGATTACCATCCTTTGATGTTGTTGCAAGCAAATACCCCTTGTAATGCCCCTTCAAAAATGTACCATCAACAAACAACAACGGACGACAAAATTGAAATCTGTACAAACATCCATGAAATGCCACAAACAACCTCCAAAAACATCCATTACTTTCATCCATATCTAATTCAAACACACTTCTAAAATTCGTTCTCATACCTGTCTCAAGGTACCATCGAAGTTGGTCAAAAGAATATACAAATTACCAAACAACCCACTTCTTACCTTATCAACTCCTAACAATGCAACTCAATAAGAAACATCTATACCATATTGCTTCTTCAACTTTTTTTTCACTTCGATAAGACGAGTCAACAAATTATCACTAATATCATTATGCACAATATCAGAGATAAGTCTAGAACCAACCTTTTACTACAAGATCTACGAGCAACAACCCCACAAGTATGCACATTATCCAACTTCATAATAAAAGAATACCAGAATTCATCAACACTCTTCCATTCATCATACATTCAACAGTTACTCTTGGTACATCATTCTTCAAATAATTCACTATAAAACCACACTCAACTGCATACTTAGCCAATGCAATACGGAACGCTGGCACTCCACCGTCAAATTCTTGACCAACACTGTGTATAATCCCCTTCCAACTAGCAGACAACAAAACTCTCTCTGTGTTTTGGATAAAAACCAGGCAACAAACCACCAAAATTATCACAATCGTTAACCAAATAACTCTCACAAATTACAGGATCAATCCTAGAAGAATCATCATCATCAACCTCCATAATTCTTCTATCACCCACAACAACATCAACAACAGGAGAACCACTAGAAGCTACCATTGACATCATATTTCCCAAATCATCATCACATTCAACAATACAATTAGAATATCCAGGAATAGAGAAAAACAAACAAAAGTTACCAACACTTAACTCTTTGAATTTCGCACATATTTTCTCAACAACTTCATGATAACTACATCCCTCACTAATCTTAATAGCAGCACAAGACTTCTGTATTTGCACATTAACATGAAACACCCCTCCATATTATAAATCACAAACCAGCAAACAATTGATCACAAAGTCCAAACCGCAAAATTATGCAGTTACAACATATTAGTATCAAAACTTCAGAATTCACAATTCCAAACTACAAATTCAAAACACATTACACTATACAACAAACAAAATCAAAAAAATCAAAATCATACAAAAATCGCAAAATCAGTATCAAGCAAACAAAATTTATCACAAAACAAAGAACTATAATAACAATGATGAACACTATAGCGAGCCCGGTCTTTTCCCATTTGATTATTGTATCCGGACTTGGGTTCCGTTTATTCTGTCATTGTATATTTGTTGTTGTCGTCCTTTATTGTCTCATTTGGAGTTATAGGATGTGTTGGGCAGGTTTGTTTCAGGTTGGTTGGGTTCGTAAACCAAGTGTTGCTGTCCAGTTTTTGGGTTGGTCGCTCGAGCCAGGATTTGGTCGCTCGAGCGAGGTTTGTTTTGTGTCCTCTGGCTCGATCCAGATTTACTTCGCTCGAGCGAGCGACTACGTCTGGTCTAGACCTGAGGGCAGTGCTTATTCGCTCGAGCGAGATTTTCTTCGCTCGAGCGAGCGAGGTGTATGTTTTCGAGTTTCTTGCTCGAGCGAGCATTCTGTCGCTCGAGCGTGCTCCAGGGTTGCAGACCTGAAGCATTGCATTCTTGGCTCGAGTGAGCTTTTCTTCGCTCGAGCGAGGTTTTCGTGTGTCTGGTCGCTCGAGCGACCAAGGTCTCGCTCGAGCGAGCCTGTCAGGTTTAAATAGGCAGTAGCGTGTTTCAGATCAGTTTTTCATACACTTTCAGATTCCAAAACCCTAGTTACGAGTTCTCTCTCCCTCTACACACCTTCTCTCTTAGGATTGATCTACTTAGAGTGAGTTTCTACCTTAGATCCTTTATTAAAAAGATAGAGTGAGTCGAAGGCTTCCATTTAATCTGAACATTTAGTGATTTGGAGCACATTGGAATTTGGGTATTCATCTCTGTCTTCTCCATTCGGGTTATTTTCTTCGAGGTAGGATTTCCTACTCCATCTTATAAGTTTGTTCTAAGTTTTGTATTTTGATATGTTGGGGATACTTTGGTAATTTTGGGAAAAACCCTAGTTGTATTAATAAATTAATTGGTATAATTAATTCATGGAATTGGGGAAATATGGTTAAAATTCATGGAATTGGGAAATTCCATGATTAAATGGCGTAGTTGGATAATTTAAATCACTCGCCTATTGAATTGTTGATATACTTATTTTCAGTTTAGAAATAACTATTTTGGATATCGGTGGAGGATAGTCGTGTTTGTTGTAGACACTGCATGTGGATTAGGGATAACTGAAACTAATCATTGATTAAGTCATCAATTTGACTGCTGAATTAATACAGACATTATGTGATTGTTGTGTGGTTGTATATGTTATGTGTTTGCATACATTGTTTTGTGTGGGAGGAGAATAGGGGATGTACTCCATGGTTTAGGGAAGATAGGGGATGGACCTCTAAACAGAATTTTGTTTGGGAGGAGATAGGGGATGGACTCCATTAGCATCACTTTTATGTGTGCTTATTTATATTGAAGTGTTTTTATTGATACAGACTAAAATTTGTATCAAACTGGAAGTATGAAGTGTTTTGGATTTGAGCCTGAGTCTCATCTGTTTGTTGACATTGGAAGAATGTGAATATGATATATATAGTTCACTGTTGTAAGTTTGGCCAGGTTCTGAGCCATATTGATAAAGTTGAATGTAAAACGTGTCTTAGACAATAGTGTCATGAAACTATATAATGATGTAATTTATTATCTTGGTTAACCATCTATTGAATGCTATTCCTTTAATCAATGCTTATATTTGGTTTAGTATATTTCTACTGGGCTGTGGCTCACCCTTTATGGGAACATCATTTTCAGGTCCAGGTGATAAGCTACCTCCAAGGACTTAGCTTGGAAGGATTTGGATTTTGAAGACTATCTTTAGTTATTTGTTTTTATTTGATAAACATTCAAGCCTAGGGCTTTATTTGTATTTGGGTTAGAACTCATATTTTTGTGTCCAAGTGTTGGCTTGGAAAGATGTAAGCCCATAGGGCATTTAAATTGATATTACATGTAATGTTTTCTTTTTTGTAATACTCTGATGAATGAGATAATGAATTGGTTTCTTTTAATATTGCATGCCAATGATATATATATAATGGGTTTATTTTGAGGGCGTGACAAACACGAACCAGAGATCACGTGAATTTGCTTATCTATATATATACATACATATATGTATCGAGAGATAGAGAGAGAAAGACACAGACATAGAGAGGGAGAGAGAGAGAGAGAGAGAGAGAGAGAGAGCGTACGCAGAGATCGCTTATACATAAAGATTCAGATCGCACAAAGAAATTGACATCACAGCACAAAGAGATCGACCTCACAGAGAGAGATCAAGATTGCAAACAACCTCGCATAGGCGAGATCCTCAATCTAAAATTTGATTTTTCATGTATATATATATATCTCAAATCAAAGGGTAATACACTCATTTAAAAAATAAGAAAATTAAAAATGGGACCTCCGGGTACAAAATTTAAAAAACTGTGGACCTGTTGGTCTATCAAAAATATGGTGGGATTAGAAGGGAAATAGATCTCCTACATAGGACTACATAGTAATTTTCCCAAATTTAATACCATTCCCAAGTATTAAAAAATAATGACTTTGCAAATCCAATTCCTTTAATTACAAAGATATTAGGTTGGCCCAAAGGAACACCACTTTTAAGTAATTGTTGAATTGGAATAGAATAGTTGATGGATATTCATAATTGATATTAGAATGAATACCCAAAGGTAACAGACCTACTTAATTATGAATATTTTATCAACTAGTCCTATTGGTGAAAAAGAATCACCATAATTGTTAAATAGTATGCCATTAGATTATTCTAAAGGTAGATCATGGTGGTACTATTTGTGATTGTTTAAACATGTATTTATCTTGACTAATTGTCAATTATTGATTACTCTTAGCATTAACGTAGTGAGCATGGATTATTGATTAAAGTTTTATTTCGCTATATTTTTATACCCTATTTGTTTCGATTTTAAATGAAAAAGATTTTTCAAAATGAATAGAACAAGTTTAGTTTTATCTCGATATTCTGAATTTTGACTTAGTGTTACTGTTTGAGAGATTTACTACTATTATGATTCAAGCAGTATAAAAGAAAGAAAAAAAAGATTTTTCATAAAGTATAAAAGGATCGAACAAATAAAGTTTACGTTTTTATGCGAATGAGTATAGCAAACATTAAGTTTTAACTTCCTTAAATTGATAATGCTAAATAATGTGAAAGAACATTTCCAAACAGTTAATAAATATTTTGCTGGGACACTTATGGGTTACCAACATAAAGTTTGATGATATGCATGAGATGTATGAGCATGTCATTGAATTGTCTAACTTGACTTTTCAATTAAAGAATTTAAGAATATTTTGTTTTTGTGCAATTTATTTTGAATTATTTATCTCTTTAATATGGGTCATTTATATTAACTATAATTCTATGAATAGTAAGTAGAAAGTTAATAAATTGACTAGTATGTTTATTTAAGAAGAGACAAAACCTAAGTAATTGAGATATCATTTATTGATCTTGTAATTCAAGGAGCCGAAAAGAAAGGGAGAATGCTTAGAAAATGACATAAAGAAATAGCCACATAAAGAAAAATGAGTCTGCTCAAGATTTTCAGTCTCATAAGAAATAAAAATGGCTACTCATATTTTTAATACGGTGCAAGTTTATTTTCAAACCAATTATATCAAAATTCCAATTGAAATTATTGGGCTTTATTGTTTATTTTTTGGGCATTGATCATTATTTAGACTTTGTTCAAAAATTTTATGTTCATTATAATTTTGAAAAAATAAAATTATTTATTGATTTGTCTAAACTGAATTAACCTTGATGGTTATTTTCAAAATTTAGAATAGAAGTTTAATTTATTGAAAATACCTCTTTTGTTAATATTGGTTAATTATTTATGATGGTCTGTATAAATTAAAATTTAATGATTTCTCAAAAATTTAATTTATCTTGCATCATTATGTTGGTCCTAAATATAGTTTGATGAATGAGCACTCGTCAAACTTATAGCATAAAAGATTGTACTATTTTTTTGAAAAAAATAAGAAGTTATAAAGACTAGTAAATATGAGATTCTTTTGAATTTAGATTTTATTGCTTTTAGTGGAAGTGTGGATTGGATTATGGAAAAGCAATTCAATCACATTAAGTAAAGTACCACAAGATATACAAGCTTCTTCATATTACCCAAATAGACATTTGTGTGCCCTTTTGACACTTCATGCTTGGTAAATAAAGTTATTTTATCACTTTTATAGATGAATTTTCACTTTATAATTTTGTTTATTTATTGCATAAAAGATCTATAGTACATGGACACTACTGAGGTGTACATTATCAAGAAAGAAAGGCAATTAAACAAAAATGTGAAAATTATAAAGATAGTGCAGAGCACAAATCTATTTGCTAAACTCTATGTAAGATATAATATTTGTGAATGCTTCAACAGAATGATGTAGCTGAGAAGCATTATTGTACTCTAATGAATATGGCTAAGAGTATGTTAAACAATTTCTAAATACCCGCAACATTGTGGATGTATGTCGTTATGATCTATTGTTTTCATATAGAATTGGGTTCATAGTAAGGCAATTCCAAACACTCACTTTGAACTATGAATAGGAAGGAAATCGAACTTAAGGCACCTACATGTTTGGGATTGTTTAGAAAATTAGAATTATTAATCCACATGAAAAGAAATTAGATTTTAGAATAATCAATGGTTATTTTGTTGATTATCTTGAAAATTCAAAGGGTATTAGTTTTACTATCTTGGCCATAATTGTAGAAATCGATAATATCAAATTTAATAAAAATAGTGAAATCAGTGCGAGTGATAAATCATGAAATGCGATTATTCAATAAGTTTGGGTACAAGTATCATTACCCATAATTTGAAGAAAATTGTCATTCCTATAGTTGTTAAACAACTTAGTGTCTTGGAACAACAAATGAATAATCAATTACTCCATAATGTAATTATCATCAACGAAAAGTTATAGAAGAACCACAAGAAATAATATTAAGATCTCATAAGGTAAAGAGATTTGTCATTTCGAATAATTATGTGGTATATCTATAACATTCTTATGATAATATTGGAATAAGTAAAGACTTAGTTTTATTGTCACAAGCCATAGAAAGTATTGATTATATTAAATAAATTGATGCCATGAATGATGAGATGAAATCAATGGACCAGAATAAAATTTGGGATTTCATTGAATTGCCTAAGGATACAAAAATATTTATTGTTCTAAAGGCAATATAAAATGATATAATGCTAGATATGTGGCCAAAGATTTTACTTAAAAAGTAGACAATGATTACAATGAGATATTCATTTTTCATTTGTATCTTAAAGAGTTGATTTAGAATAATTATGGCATTAGTAACTCATTATGATATTGAGTTGCATTAAATGTATGTGAAAATTAATTTTCTGAAAGAGAGTTTAGATGAAGAATTTTGTGTAGATCAACTCAAAGGTTGCTCTATTGAGAAAAATGAATATGTGACTTGCAAACTTAAGAAATCAATTTATGGACTTAAACAAGCTTTGTAAAAATTGTATCTCAAGTTTTATGATACTATTTTTTCTTTGGATTTAAAGAAATTATTTTTTATTAGTGTACATTTCCAAAGATCAGTGAGAGCAAGTTTATATTTATGATTTTGTATGTTGATGATATTTTGCTTGTCAATAATGTACGTGATTTATTGCACAAGTTAAGAAATTTCTCTTTAAGAACTTTAAAATGAAATATATTAGTAAGACAATCTATGTGATAACCCTGGTCTGTATTATGCTAATTAATCTTAGTTATGATTGTGATTATGTGTTTGATATGATTTTGAGTGCCATTTATATGAATATATATGGTTTTGAATTTCTATCTGTTCACTGTAGGAAAATTTGTTTGATTATCTGCTTTAGAATTTAAATTGAAGGCTTTATCGGCCACAGAAACCGAAATTGACTACGTCATTGTGATTGGCGTAATTTTTAGAGCCTATGGTGAAATTTAATTAAAAATTGATTTGGATCAAAATAATTAGATTCATAATGATTAATTAGAGTGCCATTACTTAAACTTAATCAATATGATTAAGCAAGCCTATAAATAGGCCAATAAACACTTAAGTCCCTCATTTTTGTGAACTCAAAATCTGAAATGAACTCTAGAGAGAAAGGGAGAGACGGCTCTAGAGAGAGAGAGGGGCTCAAAGCTTGAGGATTGGAACTAAACTCAAAGATTAGCTATAATTTGGGAGAATTGAACCTCATAAGTGCGTAATTGAGCAAAGATTTATGAGTTAAGTTTGTAATATTGTGAATTCAAGTTATATTGGAACCAAGAATGAGGATTTATGTTGAATTGAGTGAGTGTGAAGTTAAAATGCACATGCATGTAAGAAATTGCCTTGTAGATGCATATTTGAATGCAAAGCATGATAAACATGATGAAATTGAGATCAATGTGTGCATGCATGTAACAATCTGTTATGGGTTTTCGTGTTTGTGTGTAAGATATGTTAAATGAGTTGAATTCGAAGTCAATTAAGGCATGAATCCATGGAAAATGAGACTATGGGACTCAACTACATGTTTTGAAGATGGATTTGGCAAAGATTGTATGAATATGAAATTGATTCATGGAAATTAGACTTCATAATGTTGTAATTTGGTGTTTATATCATGTTAGAAGATGTGCATGTGGAGTATGAGTCATCATATGCAAGTTACATAAGTTTGAATGCAAGATTAAGCTTCAAGCAGCTTGCTGGAAATTCCAGAACCCGGCATGTCCGCTCAAGCAGGGTAATGGCCGCTCAAGCGTGAAATGCTGGTTCCCAGTAGTTTTGCAGACTTTGATGTCCGCTCGAGCGGGAAAACTCATGCTTGAGCGCCAAGCCTTGTAGTCTGACTCCCAGCTTGAGCGTCCAAAGTCACGCTTGAGCGTAAAAATAAGACAACCAGTATTTTTGCAGACCCAATGGGTCCGCTCGAGCGGCCAAAGCCACGCTCAAGCGGGGAGCCCTGTTTCAGAAATTTTGAAAAGATGTTATGTGTTTTATTTTCCGTTGTCTTTCATTTCTAAGTACTCTTAGGCACACATTAAATGTTGTAAATGAGTTAAAAGAATAAGAATGAAGCCTAAGAGGGATATATGAATTAAGAACGGATTGAATCGTTTATGACCCATTATATTCATGAAACGTGTAGGGTCAAGCACAAGGGCAAACCATCAAGCAGATCACTGTGAGTAATATTTTAGTAGAGATATTTTGAAGTACGTTATTTGTCCTATTGCTTATCTCTATAAAAATTTTGTAAGCTTATTAATTTGAATTGTGGACAAATATCTGTTATGCCAATAAATTGGGCCAAAGGCCGTTTGACATGAATAAATTGGGCCAAAGGCCGTTTGACATGAATGAATTGGGCCAAAGGCCGTTTGATATGAATGAATTGGGGCCAAAGGCCGTTTGATATCAATGATTGGACCAAAGGCCGTTTGATATAAATGATTGGGCCAGAGGCTGTTTGATATGAATGAATTAGGCCAGAGGCCGTTTGACATGAATGAATTGGGCCAAAGGCCGTTTGACATGAGTAATTGGGCCCAAGGCCGTTTGATATAACTGTTTCAAAGTTCGTTCATGTATCTTCTTTACTTGATATTATTCACTGGGCTTTCGTTCACTTTTATTCATATGTCTGTAGGTGAGCCAAGAGATGTCCAAACCCAGCCTCAACGAAGTATGTGAGGAACAGTCAAAGTTTTGAAGAGTCATCCGAAACGTCTCACGCACGAGACTTGTCTTCGCCTCTTTTGTCCTTTTGTTATAATTTTGCTATATTGGCAGAATGTTGGATCACTTTTGTATATAAGTTTTGGGTTTGACTGACTTAGACTTGAATGATCCTGTATGTATAAAACTTGGGTTATTTTCCTTTTGATGTGAGTTATTAACGAATAAATGTGAAATGTTATGGTATGCCATGTAAGCACGGCTCTATGGACAAAATTTCCAGTTGCTTCCGTTTGGCCCCTTAACTCTGATGGAGTATATTTTATTTGGTTTGAGGTCGTAGGTAATCTCTTGATTATTGGTCGGTTATGACCTTAATCCCATGGGGGCGGGTTTGGGTCATGGCAATCTATGTGATAAAAATTGAAATATTTCTGAATGAATCACATGAATTGTTGAGATTGTTTCAGAAGGTATATATTAAAAGTTCTATGGAGATTCAGAATGAAAGAATATTCACATAAAGTTATCTATGTTCTGAAAGGAAATTAATCCAGTCTTATCCAAAAAAAATTATAAAATCCACTGGAATGGAAATGATTATTTATACATTTATTGTAAGAAGCTTAATGCTCAAATGAGGAAGTGATAAGGTAATCATAAGGAATAAAAGATTACTTGCTCACATTTATGAGGATTGATAATATTGAATTGATTGGTTACTTAGATTCAGACTTTGAAGGATGTATTGATAGTAGAAAGTTCACTTTTGAGTATTTGTTCTTATTATGTGAAGAAGAAATATCATGAAAAGTGTGAAATGAACTACAATAAAGATCTCCTATGAAAGTTAAATTTGTGGTTTGCTTTGAGACCATAATTCATGAATTGTTATTGCGAAACTTTATCTCAGGACTTGGGATTGTCGACTTTTGTTGCCAAGTTGTTAAGAATTCATGTATTTGTTTTTTGGTTTTTTTTTTTCCCTATCTCTCTCACATGAGTGATTCAGATCATTTTGGGGGTCTCAGTCATTGTTGTAGAGGGATATATGTCACGACCCAAACCCGTCCCTATAGGTTTAGCGTCATAACCAGCTAGTAATCCAGGGATTACCAAAGGCCTCTGAACAAATTAAACAAAATACAAGGGCTAGCATAAGCAATTACAAACATACAACGTCCATAGAACTGTGTAGACATACATGGGACATAAAATTTAAAACTTAATTTACATAATTAAGACGTCATCCTTGCATCACCATATACAGATAAACAAAAGACTTGTCCAACCAATAACAGAAGAAATGCAAAACAAAAGAAAAGTCTTAGACATTGATCACAAAAACAAGACCACTTCTCAGATAGGAACCTCATCGGGAGGCACGTGGGTGGGTGGCTGGCTGACAAAACGGAACTCCAGGCAATCAACTTTGCACCTGGTCATGTGCTGGATCACCTATATACATAAATAATACGGTGAGCTGGAGCCTAGTGAATAACAACAGAGTAAAGGGTTCATGAATGATGTCCAAATAGTTCAAAAATCAGAGTTCATATCGGAAATAGATTCGCATACTTAACCAGAAGTCATAAGCGGTTATATGTGGTACATCCATTAGCTATCATATCAAATTGGTCCTAAGACCCACATACATAGTCGGTACCAACGACCCCAAAGGTCCATATCTTGTGCACAAGTAGCCATGGTATTGTTTCCTCCAAGTGAGGGCCATGTGAATATAGACCATGGTATTGTTTCCCCAGGGCAAGGGCCATGCGATCATGAGCCACGATATTGTTTCCCCCGGGCGAGGGCCATGTGAACTAAGAATGCCACAAATACATGTCAGAAAATTGGATATTCATTCATTATTCATAAAATAGCATTTCATAAACCAAATCATATCTTATCATTCTGAAAGTACTTATCATGAAATATAGCTTTACAGAGTTGTTACTCGCAAATAGCTCAAATAGCAAAAAAGTCAGAACAATTGAATCAATAATCTATGGCGCATGACCTATACAAACACATAGCGGATATACATTGAAACACACACTCGGAATACACTTAACTCATTTATTTTCTATCTTGATGTGATTCTAATCCTTATCCCCATTACTATGTCTTAAGTGAGGCTTAAGAATGCCTAAGATGCAATGAGGATGCCAAAATGTACTTTGAAAACACGTGTCAAAATTTATGAAAATAGGGTCTTCGCTCAAGCGCAACTTTGGTCGCTCGAGCAGTCTACAAAACTCTGTAACACTTCTAGAAGCTCGAATTTTACGCTCGAGCACAATTATAGCAATCCCGATTTTCCCTCCGTTGGTTATTGTATTCTGGACTCGGTTCCGCGGGTGTCTGTTGTTGTATATGTTGCATTTCCATCCTTGAATTCTTTGTATTTGAGTTTTAGAATGTGTTGGGCAGGTTTGTAACAGGTTGGGTGTGTTTTGAAACAAATGGTTGCTGCCCAGTTTTTAGTGTATTCGCTCGAGCGAGGCTTTTGTCGCTCGAGCGAGCTCTGTGTTTTAATTCTTTCGCTCGAGCCAGGGTTCCTTCACTCGAGCGTGAGTCTGCGTCTAAGTTTGGACCTGAAGGTTGTGTTTCTTGGCTCGAGCGAGCTTTCCTTTGCTCGAGCGAGCGAGCTGTATGTTTTGGGTTTCTTCGCTTGAGCGAGGACTCCTGCGCTCGAGCGTGCTTCTGGATTGCAGACCTGAAGCTTCATGTTGTTGGCTCGAGCGAGGCTTTCTGCGCTCGAGCGAGGTTTCTTTGTGTCTAGTCGCTCGAGCGACCACTCCTTCGCTTGAGCGATGATCGATTATATCAGTTCGCAGCAGCAGCTTCTTCTTCAATTTTCATCATTTTCTTTACTCAAACCCTAGCCCGGCTGCTCTCTCTCTCTCTCTTCATACCTCCTCTCTACAAATTCTCCATGTTCTAGGAGTCTTCTACCCTAAACCCTTTGTAAAAAAGGTAGAGCTTGGTGAGGGCTACGTTTTGATCCGAAAATCATTGGGTTTGGAGCATCTTGAGTTTTCTTCATCTTCTTCATTGAGTCTTTTCATTTGAGGTAGGGATACCCTACTCATTCTTATGAGTTTTGACATAAATTTTAGTCATTTTGTATAAATGGTGAATTATGAAAATTTTGGAAAGTTTAGGGTTTGTTTTAAGGTTATAAAAAGGGGGTTTTCAATTGTTAAACTCCATGTGTATGTGAGACCTTGGAAAATGGAATTATTGTTGTTAAATTGATAAAATTGAGCCTTAGGGTTGATATTTGAAAAAGGGAAAAATGCCCTAAATATGTTTGAATAATTAATTTGAATAATTAATTTAGGAAAACATGAAATTGAGTTGAGAATCATGAAATTGGGAAATTACGAGATTGAATGGTGTAGTTGGATTGCTTAATCACTCACCCATGAAAATGTTGATAATTTATCTGTTTGATAAATTTATTATCTGTTTAGAAATAACTGTTTTGGGCTATCGGTGGAGGATAGTCTTGATTGTTGTAGACACCGTATGTTGATTAGGGAAAACTAAAACTAATCAAATGTGTTATGTCATTGAATATGACAGTTGAATTGTCACATTGAATATGTGCCTAGATTGATCATTGTACATGATAGAGCTTTTTAATACATTGCATATGTATCTTGTTTGGGAGGAGATAGGGGATGTACTCTCAAACTCGTTTGGGAGGAGATAGGGGATGAACTCCATTGATAACTAAGTTGGCCGAAGTATCCAGGGTGAAAGTCCCGAAATCCCAATTGCGTTTGCATAACGTAGATGAATTGAGGTATTGAATTGTTAATATGAGTTGTAGTCTCATTTGAGAGTGAAGTGTTGAAGTGTTAATAATGTGAGTTGTAGTCTCATATTAATTGATCATGATTGAAGTATTGTTAACATGAGTTGTAGTCTCATTATAAACTGTCTGGATGAATAGAGAACCATATCTATGAATTAGTTTGGATAATGAAAAGGAAAGGGATTGGCATATATTTGTGAATACAGATTGGTTATAAAAGAGATGTACGTTTGTTTATATGAGTTAAACATTTATCAAAAGCTAATGTTTTAGTTATTGCTCATATTTGGTTTAGTGTATCTTTACTAGGCTTTGGCTCACCCTATATGGGACATCATTTTCAGGTTCAGGTGATATGCCACCTCCAAGGACGTAGCTTGGGAGGCTTAGAGGCTGAAAGATCTTTTTGTTGTTATCTTTTTGGTATTACATGTAAATTCAAGCCAAGGGCTTAATGTGTTTTGAGTTAGTACTCTCTTTTTGTAACCAAGTGTTGGCTTGGAAAATTGTAAGCCCATAGGGCATTTACTTTTGTTGTCAACATGTAATACTTTTGTAATAAATACTCTGATAAATGGAAATATGCTTTATTCTCTTATGACTATGGATGTCATGAATGTTGGGTTTATATGTTTTATTTTGAGGGCGTTATAGTAATTTCCTACACTTGAGCCGAGGATAAAAAATAAGGGTGGTCGCTTAAGCGCAGGTTTCGCTGCTCGAGCTAACCCCTAAACTCTGCAAAAGTACTGGGAGCTCCCATTCTTTGCTCGAGCTCAAACTTTACCGCTCGAGCGAAGCCTATGAATTTTGGAATTTCCAGATTGCACTCCTAGCTTCAAAACTCAAATTCAAAGTGTCAAAACACATCATTTGGGCCTAAAACTTAAGAAAGCTTGGCTAAACTGGTAATACATCAAGGATTAAAGATCATTTCATAAAATCAAGACCCAAAAGCACTCCGATTGGTCAAAATCAAACTTGAAATTGTGAAAACATAACATGCATGTAACGATGCAAGTTCAAAGCTTCTAAAACATGAGCAATTAAAGGAATACAATTGAAACCAAGTTGGATTCTTCAAAGTATGCAAGTAAAGCATCATGCATGTGTAAATGTTTGGAAATTAAACTCAAAACTTCAAGAATTACGCATGCATGCATGCACTAATCCCAATTTCCTTAATCTAAGCTCAATTCTCATGTTTAATCACTATAATCTCTTGAGTTCTTACACTAATGTCTTGAACACAAAATTTAAGGACATGATTCTTACCTAGAGTTCTCAATTCTTTAAGGTTTAGTGATAATCTTGGGCAACTCTCCAAGCCTCCTAGCAAATTCCTTCCAAACCTCAAGTTTTGATTTCAATTCTCTCTCTCTCTCTCTCTCTCTCTCTTTCTCTCCCTCTCTCTCACGTTTGGGAGCTCAAAGATGACAAGAATGAGAGTGTTTTGTAATCTAGAAGCCATATATAGGCTTGGTTTAATGTTGGCTAATCAAGCTTGGTTTAAAACTAATCAAATTGTTATTATTAATTCTAATTATTTGATTTCGAATCAGATTTTGATTAAACTTACTTTAAATTTCTAAAAATTCCAAATAACTCATAAATTGAGTCAATTTTGTGATCGGATGCCGATAAAGCCTTCAATTCGCATACCGAATCAAAAATACAGATAGATATTCCTACCATGGACAGATATAAACACAATTCACACATTTAATGCATAATTAACACATGATTTAACCTTAATTACTCATTAAGCATTCTTAATTAAGGATTTTAGGCTAATCACAGGTCAGGGTTGTTACAATATGGGTGACTTTTTTTCTCATGTTATATTTTTGTGGGTAATCTTAGTAGGGATATGCTACAATGTGCGCATTGTAAAAAAATTACTATTTTTGTGATAAAAGTAGTAATTTTTTTTTGTTTTGGGTGATGAAAGTCATAATTTTTGTGATGAAAGTTATGAACGGCGAAGTTATGATGTGTACCTAAAAGTTTTGTATAATTAAAGCTACATTTTTTATGATAAAAGTTGTACTTTTTGTTTGTGAGAAATAAAAAGTTTTATTTTTTATTGAAGAAGAAAGTTTTATTTTTTTGACAAAAGTTATACATTTTGTAATAAAAATATGTTTTTATGCATTATGCATCTCAAAAAGGGTGCACATAGTAGCTTTTCCCATTTTCATCTTAGTATTATGAACAATACCTTTCTCAATAAATCTCACAATTTTTTTATGCAAAATAATATCATAAAATAAGAGAGTTATGTTTCTTACTATTTTTCACCTAATTTATAAACACGAGATCACTCTATCTAAACAGGGCATTAAAGTTGGTGTTATTTTCATTCTAATTGTTTCATTTTTTGAGAAAAATTTTACCATGATTTATTGTGTCAATCAATGGCAGGGTCAAGAATTTGGTTGAGGGAAGACAAGATTATGACAAATTATTCCATTTGGGATATTAGTTTGGGCTAAAATAATCATATAGGACAAAATAGGCTATTTTAGTCAAATAGGAAAAATGTCACTTCAACCCATAATAATTTCATTTTTTCTTTCACAAAAGTCAAAAAAGCCAAAAAGTCTATCTCAAACAAGGCTTTTTAGCCCCAGTCTAAATAGTCAAAAAGCTAAAAAGCTAAAAAGCCAACTCACATCCCAAACGAACCGAGTTGGATAGATTTTAAACGCAAAGTTTACTTTGGTTTTTGATTTGGTAAAAAAATTACTTATTGACATTTCAAAATTATTATATATCATACATACATGTCACTACAACAAAGCCATCGTACCATTTAAATTTATAGACTCTCAACTCAAGCAACAAGAAATAAAAATAAAAAATGCTAACAAAATACACGTACTAAAATAAAATGCTTTCTTAGATTTATTTTTGCAGTAAATAAGGAGTCAATCTACATTATAGGGGCTTTAGACACAAAATTTTTTGCGATAGTTTAAAAATCATTGCAAAAATAGGCATTTGTGACGGTAAAAAAAACGGTCGTGAAATCATTTTTTTTATGACAGCAAGTGACTGTCGCCAAAAAAGACACTGGATAAATACTATTATTAGAGATGGATAATCCAAAATTGTCACAAAAGATTTTATTTTTTTGCATTTTGGTTAATTTGAGACCGCCTTTCAAACGGTCGCAAAAACTTAATCCCCTAACGCTGTGTTTGGTTGGGGATTTATGCAGGAATTTAGAAATCTAATTTTCCTTTCCCTTTCTAAATTTTTTCTTAAATCCTCCAACTAAACACAACGTAATTAGCACCCAAATAAAAATCTCTAACACTATGTTTGGAAACCTAGGAGAGAAAAGAAAAGAAAAGAAATGATTGTTATTTTTCTTATTCTTGTTTGGATAAGTAAGAAATAAAAGAAAAGAAATGATTATGATTTCTCTCCTTCTTGTTTGGTTAGATTTCATAAGAGAAAAGAAAAGAAACTATTTTATGTTATATTACCAAAATAACCTTTTTTATATTTTGTCACTATATAAGAGCATCTCCAATCCTCACTCTTTCTGTTTCCATTCAATTTTGAGAAATTTTTTTGTTAAAAGTTTAATCTAATATGAAACAGTCTAATCATTGCTCTTTATTGTTCACCAAATATATTTCAAAAATTTCAAAGTTCACCTGTCATGACTAATACTTTTTCATAGATACATGGCCCTAATGATTCAAAACTTTTGATATCATGACCAAAAAAAATCCAACAAATGCATGACCAATATTTTTTGTTATTACAGGTTGGCTTCGTAAAGACCTCTAGTGCAAAGTGACTCAATACATTTGTGGGGGAATAAAAAGTCCACAACATCCTAAGACCAATCAAGCAAGTAGCACTAAATTGAGTCAAGAAAAACGAGTGTTAAAGCAAGGAGTTCATCATCCACAAATGAGTGTTAAAGCAAGGAATTCATCATTCACAAAAGATCCAAAAGAGTTAAAATCATCCACAAAAGATCCAAATAAGTTCAAAGTCATCCACAAAAGACACCACATCCTAAACGGAGTCAAGTACAAAATACGATAGACATCTTTAATGTCCCCTTCAAAGAAAGTACAATCCCATCTATAGAAGAGTTACCAACGATTCTCGAGGTCATATATCATGCTCTCTAAAGTTTCATTGTGGTACTCCACTGGGCAACCAAAGAATTGCATCATCCTCTCAGATTTCTTAGTAAGAAAAAGGTATGCCTCAGTAAATAAGTGTGGTGCAATTCCAACTTCTTCTAATGCTTTATGCAACTCTCCTCTTATAAAACATCCTTGGGATTTCTCCATAGAAGCATTTCCCTCTCTTATAGCTGATTCAATATCCTGCAATGCTGTCTTCAATATGTCAATGTCCCTGTCACCATCATTTGAGAGCCTTATTTTCTTTGCCTTTGAAGATGTTCCACTTTCAGGAGACAATACAACATCTTCATCCACAAGATTAAAACTTTCCAAGTTTACTTCATTTTGGTGCACCAGTTCATCAATGACTTCAATTCTATCTACATGATCATTATTTGATGAGTTGGCCCATCATCGTACTTTTTCCGTAGCAGTTTCAACATCTACACCAGTTGCCCTATCCTTTCTATAGATCTTAGCCAGCTTTTCATAGTTGCCAATGGGTGTACATTTCCATTTCTCAACCTGTGGTTTCACTTTTTACCCAAAAAAAAACACAAAAAACAAAATAGAAAACTTATAGTTAAACACAAGTTATGTTTTTCTATTCTTTTTTTAAAAAATCAACATAAAATGAAATTAATTGAAGTACGTCAATCAATGCCTCCCAAACTTTAGGTTTAGCAGTGAACATCCTTGTAATTGAGCTCCAAGCAAAACCACTAGTATGTTTGAATAAATCATAGCACTCAACAAAATGCTCTTTGATAGTTTTTAGCCTATTCTTGACTTTGGCCTTGTATAAGTTCAAGTTGTATATCTTACGTAATTCCTTTACTATTTTATCATATATCATCCATTTGATTTGTCCATGAAAGTTTTTCTCTCGTAGAATCTTTGAACTTCTGTGTTTTTTTACCCATTTATAAAATCTACATCAAAATAAATTCAAAGTAACATTATAAACCACAATAATGTCATCACAATAGCAAAGTTATGGATTCATCTGAATCTACAACAAAATAAATTCAAAGTAACACCATAAACCACAATAATGTCATCACAATAACAAAGTTATGGATACATTTGATCCGATGTTCAAGTACTTATCACATAAAATCAAGGTGGCTAGCAAACATGTAAAAACTAAAATATCACTCTTGATTAGCAACATAATCAGACCATATTGTAACTGTTATCACATTTCTAATGAGTTCCCCTTGTTTTGCATCCTCATTGGTATCCCTTGGTGCACGAGTCATTTCTTGAGTTTGACATTGATTTTCAAGCTCTACTTCAGAGATAAGTTTTGCATCTGGATCCACATCGATTAAAAAGTTATGTAAGATGCAACATGCTATTACAATAACTGATTGTGTGTTAATCGAGTAAGTAGGCTCAGTTGTGCTTGCTATGATGGGAAATCATTTCTTTAGCACACCAAAAGCTCTCTCAATGGCATTGCGTAAAAAAGCATGTCGGTGGTCAAACAACTCTCGAGCATTTTCCGGTGGATGGTTGGAATACTCTTTCAAGTGATAACGCACACCTCTATAAGGAGGGATAAGGGCACTCCTTAACATATACCCCACATCAACAAGATAAAATTTGCTTATTTAAAACAAAACGCATCACTATATTAAACCCTAAATCTATATAATTTAACAAAAGTTTCATATCTAAGCATGAATTATTGTTGGGTATTTTCAGTTTCTCTTCTCTAGTGAGTGCATTTTTTATGATCCTTGAGTCAGATGCAGTCCCCTCCCATCCTGGTAAGACATAAGTGAATTTTAAGTCAAATGAACATGCAACCAATACATTTTGTGTAGGGTAACCTTTTCTACCACGATATCTCGGCGCATCCTTGCTAGATACTTTAAGACAAACATGTGTTCCATCAAGTGCTGCAATACAATCCTAACATAAATGTATCATGTGGCGGTTTTAGATAGAAATAAAACTAAAAATTTAAAGCGAAATGTAATATGAAATTTTTACCTTAAAATATGGATGGAACCTATTATTATTGAGTATTTTTGGAGGGACTTCTGAACCATTAGGTTGGCAAAGAAATCAATCTTCCAATGATATAAGAGCTCTCAAAAAACTATGAAAATGCTAACTTACAGTCTCACCAGAGTGACGAAATAAAAACAAAACATTTCTATTCATCACGTTGTGTGACAAAATGTAAACATACTTTGCAACTTGTTCCTCAACTGTTGCACGTTTTGTAGGTTTTAGACCACCATCTCTTTCAAGTACATGACACAAGTCTTGAAATGCTTGCGGCCCCATATGGGTGATATTACGACAATTCTTAATAAATTTAAGTTGTGTCATTAGTTCAATCCTCACTTTTTCTATCTTTAAGTAATTAATAAGATGGTCCACGTACTTCCTAAGGTGATCTTTTCTCTACAAATAACAATATACCACATGAAAAACAACTTGAACAACAGCTAACTTTTGCCTTCTATCCCACATAATCAAGTCCTTTCTTAGCTCTTTGTCTTGTTGATCCATTTATGCTATATTTTTTATTAAAATAAATTAGTATACTACACATCTAAACATTAATCAATATGAATAAACAATTAACCATTTTATCAATTGCTCAGTGAGTTACAATTATATTGTTTTTAATTTTAATTAAAATAAGTTAGTATACTAAACATCAAAACATCAATCAATTTTTTTTTTTCTTTCACACTATATTCACATGATAAACAAACCAATCAACCCATATATCTATTCTATTATTAAAGGCAACACAATAGTTGTTGTGGCTTTGTCACTATATTCTTGATTTCCTACCGAATTTATGCAAGTGCATGATAGAAGATTTATAGATTGAATATAGGCCACGACACGCAAAATGCAAAGAGATGAAGGAAATTTGTGAAAGGTACAAGAAAAATGCAACCAGCAATTTGAGAGCACAAAAAAAAAAAAATACATATATAATTTTGTATGGTAAATAGTATCTATATAATAAGGGAAGAGGGTTTTTGAATTTATCCTAGAGACATTTGTCCTACTAGGACATTTTAACGGTTATGATTCATTTCTGCTTGAAGATGGATAGTAGAGATGAAAACCTTCTCTCTCACCCTACCTAAACTTCCTGCCCAAGAGCCACAAACTTTGCAACTACCCATCCTTATCTGTCGCACCTCACTTTTCCACATTTCAAATTTCAAAACACACCCACCCACTCTCTACAGAAAGAGACCCACGCTCATCGAACTCTTACTATAAACTCTCATCTCTTTTTCTTTCAGTCTCACTCCCAATTTTCAAATTTCAAAATTCACCTAATCAAACGATACATTAAGTGATCGATTTCTTCTCTTCGATGGAACTTAGTCAAGTGACGCTGGAGATCTTCTCAAAGCGTGAGCAGAAGTGGCCCTTACTGCGAGGGACGCGAATTCTCAACATTGATGGAGGCGTAACCACAGGTTTTCGCGCTGGAGTCGGCGATTCTCATTATCGCATGCTTGCTGGAACCCGAATTGGAGCTCTCTTTCGCCGCAATGCTAACTGCCGACGACGGAAACAAACGCCTTCTCTTTATGGCTACAGACGCTGTCAAATTTGTAGGGCAGATGGATGTGAGGAGAAATGTCAATTGAACTTTTTATTGAACTTGATATAATTATCAACTGAATCATGAAAGAGTATGAGTGGTGGATGATGGAGGAGAGAGAATAAGTGGCGAATTGATGGACAACATTTGGGCTCTGTGTTTCTAACCCTTAAATTGAATTTTTTTTTTCGGTAGCTTATGGATTTGGATTTGGATTTGGATTTGGATTTAATTTTTTAAAAAGTTTTAGGTCTAAAATAATACTTGATCTTCATAAAATGTGTTTTGATTTTAGAAATATATTTTTATTTTCAGTTTGATTTATGAAATGGATTTAATTCCTTAATGAAAAATGAGTGATTTTTTATGGTTTTGAAAAAGCTTTTAAAATGGGTGTTGACTCAAATAAGAGTATCTATGCAAAAAAAATTACGGCTCTGTTTGGTAAGCAATTCAAATTATAGTTTTACCATTGATGTGAGTGTGTTGTTTATTTTGAGCTTTCAAATCATAATTCTACACACATTTCTCAAAACTCAATTCAAAACATAATCATTACTTTTCAAAACTCATAACCAAACACATAATTCAAAATTCTTTTCAAAACTCAATTTAAATCAACATTTTAATTTTATAAATATTTCAAATATTTAAATATTTTAATTTTGTTAAGATTTTAAATATTTTAATATTTAAATATGTTACGATTTTTTTAATTTTTTAATTTTTTGAATGTTTTTAAATATTTTAATTTCAAAATATTACGATTTTAATTTTTTAAATTTTAAATATTTTATAAAAATAAATTCAAACTCTATTTTATAAAAATATTTTTAAATATATTAATTTTTTTTGTTATGTATTTGGTTAAATTTTTTTTAAATATTTAATTTTTTTTTGTTATGTATTTTGTTACGATTTGAGTGTAGAGTTGTGAAAGTAGTATGAAATTTTGAGTTATGTGTTTGGTTATGAGTTTTAAAAATAATTTTTGAATTAAGTTTTGTCTTATGTGTTTGATTACGATTTGAGTGTAGAATTGTTTTGAAATTTAAAATATTTACATTTAAAATTATTTAAATTTTTACGATTTAAATTTTTTGAACATTTATTTTAATTTTTTACTTATTAATTTTTTTAGATTATTTAAATTATTTAAATATTTATGATTTAAATTTTTTGAATATTTATTTTGAAAAAAAATTATTTCCTTTGTAGTATTTTCAATTAAAAAATTGATTAATGTTATTTTCTGTTAATAATAAATTTTTTTAATTGAATTTTAAAAAGAGTTTGGTTATGAGTGTTGATTAGAATTTTCAATAGTGTGAAAGCAGTATGTTTTGTTATGGGTTATAATAATTTGAATTAAGTTTTGAAAACTCTTTCCAAAACTCATAACCAAACAAATTTTCTTACTTCACATGTCAAATCAAACTTTCAAAACTCAATTTCACACTCAATTCAAAACTCAATTCAACATTTATTCAAAAATCATAACCAAACAAATTTTTTACATTCAAATCATAATTTTACAACTTACAAACTCAAAATACAACTCATACTCTCAAATCATATTTACAAAACTCTACCAAACGCAACCTACATTTTCTTAGGTTAACCCAAACAAGCACTAAAAATAAAAAGAGTGTTTTTTTAATTTAAATAAATAATTATAGAGTTTTTTTTAACATATTTTTTGTTTATTTATATTAAAAATACGCGTAGTCTCTAATTAAAAAGAGAGAGTGGGCTAGAAAAAGAGACTAGTTCGAGACACAATAAATAATTGAAAATATGAGTGTAATTAGCAATAGGTGTGTGGTCTCTAAAAAAAATAATAAAGCCACGCAGAATTATAGAAAGTGTATGGGAGGTTGGTTAATTTAGTAAGTTATTTTAATTTTTGGTTAGTTTAGTAGGTTAAAATAATTATGTTTAGCAAGATTGTTGAATTTTCCTATAATTAGATATGACATATATCAGAAAAAAATATAAAATGATTATGAATTCGATATTATTTTAATTTATTTTGTTTTTTAAATACATACTATTCAAAATAATGTTTGAGGCGACATTGTTTAAATACATTACATATATATATATATATATTTTTCAATTACATTTTAAAATTTTAAAAATGTGTTAACATACCTTTATTCAATACTGTATTAGTCACTATTTTAAATTCTATACTTTTTTTAGATGGTGAAATTTTATAAAAATTTCAAATATGAATTAATTTTTTAACTTAAACTTTTAGCAATGAATTTGATAAATTACATTTTAACTTAAACGAACCGCCATCGTACTGCTAAAGTCATGGCCGGCAGTGGTGCTGCCGTCTTATGTGTGGAGTTTTATATTGCAGTGAAATTATTGTCATCTTGAATTGATTTACGATAATTTATTTATGTAGCTGTGAAATTATTATTATTTTGAATTGATTTTTTTTTAAAAGATGTGATACCAATATTAATAATTTATGTTAATTGATTTTTGTAAAATATGTGTACCAATATTATTTACACCGTGTCTTTAGGCACGGATATACACTAGTATATATACATAACATAATATATATATATTCTCAAATTTCTTGAATGATAAATGGTATATATACATATAATATAATTTAATATATATATATACATGTACACATATAGAGTTTGAACAACAAAATTAAGACTTGCTTTTCTTTCTTATACATAACAGAATATATATATTTTGTTCTTATGCAGAATAGTATATATATTATTAAGAATAGTTTTTCTTATGCGTAATAATATATATATATTTCATATATACATGATAGGATCAAAGAATGAAAACCGGAAGCATGATTACATGTATGACAAAGAAGAGCTAGAAGAAAGCGGAGAAAGAGCTGGGGAAGTAGAGAGTCAAAAACATTGTGCTGGATATGAAAAGCACAGCGGAGAAAGAGTTGGAGAAGTAGAGAGTCAAAAACATTGTGCTGGATATGAAAAGCACTTGAGGATATTGTGTCATTTGTTTTATTTTATTTATTTTTATATGAACAAAATTAGTATTATAAAAATATAAGAATTTGTTGATTTATTTTCTTTCTCAATCTCTCCATTCTTAGAAAGATTGAAAATGAGGATTATAACCTATTTTTTTTAATTTCTCTCCACTTAAATTATTCAAACAAATAAAAAAATAAATATCTCTCCATTTATTATTATTTTTATCTCCAAATTACTATAAAAAAAAAAGAAAAAAAGAAACAATCAAAAAGCCCAACTCTTCAGCAGTTCTTTGGCTTCCAATCAAAGGCACAAAAGGGCTTGCTTCTAATCCAGACCAGACCAGACCAGACCAGACAGCCTGAGAAGGGTTGCCGATCGACTACTATGATTGCTTCTTCTTCTTCCCCTTCTCCTCTCTCTCTCTCTAAATCCCCCCTTTTCTCTGTATATTCGATCCTTGAGATAATCCACCGCTGCCTTCTTTTTGATAACCAGGTTTTACTCTCTCTCTCTCTCTCTCTCTCTCTCTATATATATATATATATACACACATATAAATCTACATATGTCCATACATGTATATCTGATCTGTTTGTCCCTTTTTCCATGTTCAATCGAAACCCTTTTATTGTTTTATTATAGTTATCTATTTGATTTTCTTATTTGTAAAATATAAAGATTTTTATTTTATTTTTCGGCAATATATATATATATATATATATGTATGTGTGTGTATGCAATAGAAGTGTGAGATGGCAGCTCTACTTTTATCTTGTTAAATCCAACAGATTGAGTCCAAAAAAAGCTCCCCTACTTCCATTCGCTGCAAATCACGGAGGAGCTCTCTTCAGCATCTTTGTGTTGACAGCCACGCCTCTCCTTCCCTTTTCTCGGTATGACACCATTACTGTTTCAATCATATGTGCCTCAGTCTTTTACTGTGGATTTTTTTTTCTCTGGGTTTTGTTTTGTTTTGTTTGATGGAAGATTGTTTCTAGAGAAGAAGATTTTTACTCCTAAAGGCTCAATTTTTCTTCAACTTATTCCACTTTAAGATGGCTGGTCTTTTTTGTTTTTGATTTTTTTTGTTTTTGTTTTTTTCTAAGGAAAAATATTTGATTTATGTTCAATTGGCTTTTTGGTGATACAAAAACATTAATATTTTTCTGGGTTTTTGGGTTTTATTTTATATTTAAATTCGTGGCTGGATTTTTTTTTTCTAAGGAAAATATTTGATTCATGTTCAATTGGTTTTTTGGTGATACAAAAACATTTATATTTTTCTGGGTTTTTGGATTTTGATATTTAAATTCATCGCTGGACTTTTTTTTTCTTCTTCTAGGGAAAAATATTTGATTGATGTTCAATTGGCCTTTTGTCATTCTTTTGGATTGGAATGCGAATTGCACCTGCCAATTGTCATTGCCCAATAATAATTTAAAAAGATGCATAGAAACTGTACACCATTCATTAAACATTAATTTAGCTCTGTGGTCTGTGGTCTCCATGCCAACATCATTGGCACCCAATACTTGTTATGCATTCAAGAACAATTGCACTATCATTACTTTTATTGTCTGCCTCTGTTTTTTTTAAAGAAGCAATTTTATCTGTCACAAGCAACTTTAATAAATGATAAATGGCCAAAAAAGTTAGAAGAAGTAAGGGTGGGCAGGTAAGTGTGTGTGAGATTCTATTTAATTATTTTTTATGACTACTAATTGGATATATGCAAGTAGTGCATGCATGGATTAGGTTTCTTTTTGGTTTCAAAAATCTGAAAATGGAATTAACTTGAGGTATTTGTTAAAAAATTTGGAGGTGTTGATATTGTTGATTGTTGAGAAATTGTACATTGAATAGGTTTCTTTGGTAGTGTAATGGGGTAAATGTAAATTATAATTTCTCTCTATTCCAAATAAAGTTGGTTACAAGCATTAAATGAAAATGTATATTGACCGGATGAAATTTGGTAAGAATTTTTATTAATCAAATGTTTGTGTGAAAGCATAGAAATTTTTCTTATAGACAAAGGAGTTCCTTTATGCTACTTTACAAATGTTTTTTTATTAATTAATGACAAACACTTCCACTCATTAAGGCACCCATTATTCTTGGTAGTTAGTACCGTTTACTCTTGCAGCTGCATCCAACATTGTTTGGGAAGTATAGTTTATCTGTTAATTGCAAAATTCTCCCCTTTGGTCGTTGAAGTGGCTCTTTTTGTGTTCATATCAAGCAATCTCTTGACACGCTTTGCTGTACTTATCATAGTTTGAAGATGGGAGTGGCAGAACAGTTCTGACATGGAGGAGGAAATCCTGTTGATAGGAATGGTAAGTGATCTTCTAGTGCTCCAAGCCTGTATCATATTAAAATTTAATATCATAGTTAATATATATAT
Source organism: Camellia sinensis (assembly GCF_004153795.1). Lineage (NCBI taxonomy): Eukaryota > Viridiplantae > Streptophyta > Magnoliopsida > Ericales > Theaceae > Camellia > Camellia sinensis. Next base: position 296,334 of record NW_021028271.1, on the reverse strand, counting down.
ATATATATATTGTTGATAATCTTGCTTTGGTGAACTCTTAGATGTATACTCATATCTTATTAGGAAGAAGAGATCTTAGAGAATTCATCTATGACGTCCTTTGATTGACTTGGTGTGGGGATTGGATTAGCTTTGCATTGTGGCAGGGTTTATATTCATTGACTCACCTTTGTATAGTAGCAATTGAATGTGATAGTTTTCTTGACAAAGGTCTGATTGCCATAGCAATTGAATGTAATTTTTGGGTATACTAATCTTTTAGGAATCAATTCAGAAGCACACTTTTGGAACTCCCTCACTCTTTGAAGTAAGAACAATGTGTAAGTGTGTGTTGTTTGTTTTGTCTTTTCTTATATAAGTGTTCATTGTTTGTTCAAATTATCTGATAGTTGTTTGGGGGGTTATGTCACCTATATTGCCTTTTTGTTGTTAATGAAATGAAATGAGCTCATGAAATAGGGTAATTGCCTCGAAGAACTATGAAAATAAAGGGCTGAATCCACCAAGTAGGTCTCCTAGTATATAAGGAAAAATTTTAAAAGGAAAAATTTTAAAAATAAAAACCATCGAATTGAAGAATGTTACAGTGCTCTTTTATAATTCATCAATTAAATATGTAGATTTCTCAATGGTGATTCTATTTTATTAGTCTTACATATCTGTGAAAATATTATAAGGATGATGTAAAAATACCCATGAGTCAATTATAAGGAAGAAGCTGATACCAATGGAGAGAAAACCGACATGAAAAATGTTACAGATATGGAAGCAATAAATCAATGGAGTTTTGCATTTATAAGGACGAAGGAAATTCTTAAATTCCAAAAGACTTTCTAGGGGTTTATCCTTTGCTTTTAACAAAGACTTTCCAGTGTCAGAGGACAAACAAATAAGCATCCACTCTCTTCTTGTTGGTCTTGCATTAATGAATTGGAAATTTTCATTATTCGAAGGATGGTTCCGAAATGAAAAAAAAAAAAACGTTTTATCATCCTCAAGTGGTAAAATCTGTAGATTTTCTTCATTCTTCTTGCTGTATAGATATCTATTCAATTTTCTAATGTTTGTCTTTTTGTCTTTTTTTTCTTCTATATGTTCAAGTCACGTGTATATATATATATGTGTGTGTGTGTGTGTGTATATATATATGCATGCAACATAGTGATACAAGCCATGAACTTGGAATTTTAATTTGGAATGTGAGATAGAGAGCGAGAGAGAGATTCAAAGGGCTTGGTTGTGGATATGAAGGTAAGGAACATTGATTTATATCCTTTTAATCAACAAATCATTATATTGCTTATTATGGGTTTTTGGTTTAGCTTATATTCTTTTATGACTGAGTTTGTATTGCTTTTGGTTCTTTGTGTTCACAAGTTGTCATGTTCTTTTACATAAGTGGCGTTCATGCCATAAAATTCTCCTTTTTCAATTATGAATTAAAATTTTTTTTGTTTTGTTTTTGCTAACGTGACTGGTTCATACCACTGGTTTGCTAAAACACCAAATTAAGTGAATAATCAGTAACATTGTTATTCAATTTCCTATGTTCAGATTAGGCTTGTGATTCTAATGAAATATGCGGATCCTGTTGGGATATGTCCCTCTTTGAGCATTTGCAAGTAAGAGGAAGGTCTTCATTTCCTACAAAGCAAAGGTGAGGCCCTGCACCTTAAATTTTACATGGTTGTGTTTAGTGCTTGCATATGAGCTACTTATATAGACAAAAGACATTTGGTGATTGGATCATATAGATTGTCGCCCCGAAAAAAAGTGGTTGCTTAAATCCCAGAAGTGGAATACTGTCAATGATGACTATGCTATCATTGAATCATAAAGACTTACACTTCATATGCTCGGAGATATTTTGTCGTCCATTGGCGCACTAAAATGGTCAAACAGTGTCGGATGTGAACGAAACTTGACAAACATGACTAACTAGGCACAATTGACTTGTAAGAAAAGACGGGACTTAAAATCGGTTCCCGGTTTTGAATCTAGATCCTAATTCCCGTTTGTGAAAACATGTCCCTTAGAAATTCTTTTTTGAGCCAGTCAAGGCATTAAAACGATCAAACGGCGTTGGATGTCAATGAAACTTGACATACATGACTAACTAGGCACAAATAACTTGTAGTAATTTCCATTTGTGAAAACTTGTCCTTTAGAAAAAAAATTTCAAGCCGGCTGATGCACTAAAATAGTTAAACGGTGTAGGATGTGATCGAAACTTGACACGCACAACTAACTAGGCACAAATGACTTGTAAGAAAAGATGGGATTCGAAATCGGTTCTCTGTTTTGAATCTAGAGCATAATTCCCGTTTGTGAAAACTTGTATTTTAGAAATTCTTTTTCGAGTCGGTTGATGCACTAAAATGGTCAAGTGGCGTTGGATGTGAACGAAACTTGACATACATGATTAACTAGAGGCAAATGACTTGTACGAAAAAACGGGACTCAGCCTCTTCACATTGATTATTTGTTTTGTGTTTTATGTCACCTATATTGCCTTTTTGTTGTTAATGTCACATCTGTTTGATGTCTACTAGCATGAATTACTAGGGGCTGTTGTGTCGCTGTTTAAGTACAATTATTTGGTTAGATTTTTTGTTTTGTGTTTATTCAATTATTGTTAGATTATAGAGAAATGTGTTTAATCGATACCCGACTTTAATAAAATTATCATCATTATAGGATGTAATTAAAGTTTCTTTGGATAGTTCACGTATACCAATAGTCCAATTGGCAGAGAGACTTCTTATTAGTGACAATTTATTGTGTGAATTGATAGAGTTTCAATTGGGCCTGAATATTGCGAAGTCTTTGTCTTAAAAGCTTAAAAGCCTAATGCTCAGTTGGAAACACCATCCTGAGGTCTAAGAACAATTGAAGAAGCTGTTGGAAGATACATTGTGTAGCGCTCGATTCATGTATATGTTACAATCTTATTTATTTATTTATTTATTTTTGAATTAAATATCAAATGTTTTGCAATTTTTGTAAGCTTGAAATTAACTATAGGAAAATGATTTGTCCCCCTAATTTTTTTCCCCCGAATCCCCCGAAATCACAGAGGAGAGAAAGAGAGGGGAAGAGGAGAGGGGAAGAGGAGGCAGGTCTTAGCCGTCGCAGCCCTCTGCCCGATCGTCGCAGCCTTCGCCGTTGCCTCCGCCAGATCGTCGCAGCCTCGCCTCCGCTGTCGCCTCCGCAGGTCCGCCGTCGCAGCCCCTGCCTCTGCCGCCTCCGCCCCCGGCCTCCGCCTCCAGCCCCATTTGTTGGGCCCCCTCCAGTCCCTCCTCCTCCTCCTCCTCCCCCTCCAGTCCCTCCACCTCCCTCTCCTCCTCCCTCCTCCTTCTTCTTAAAAAAAAAAAAAAAAAAAAAGGCAAAAACGACGTCGTTTTTGCCTTTAGGGGGATTCGGGGGGCCTGTTTTCGAGCGACGTAGCATTGCTCTTAACTATATTGTAAATAATTATTATTTTTTTGTTTCTTTTTTGCAGATGCTACCTTTTTGAGTATGTGATGATATTTTCGCATATTGATATTGGATTTATTGTAGATGCTAAAACAAGCTATGATATATATGTGTTTTTTTGATTTGTACTATTGATACTTTCATTTTGTTTTAGTACAAATTCGAGTTCTTGAATTATCAAAAATTATTAGCATTGTTAAAGGATATTTTATATATTTTTGTAATGAATGTTTGGTTGATACTGTATTGTTATAGGACATATATATATTATTATTCGTATATATATATATATGATTTTGTGATTGTGAATGTGGATATATTTTATTTTAGAAAATATTAATAATTTGTACAGGGAAATAATTGTAATATATTATATATGCTTTTATTTTTTGCAATGTCTAGAAATTGTCACAAAACTATAATGAATTAATAAAATATATATTTATTTTATGATTTTTTTTTTGCGACAATAATAAACCGTTGCTAATACATCATTGATTTAATTCTCTTTTTTTTTTTGACGTTTTAGACCATTGGTAATAATACTTTTAGTGACGTCGACTACTGTCTCTAAAAAAGGTTTTTGGTGACGGCATCCTAAACTGTCACTAAAAGTGATATTTTTCCCCATTTTTTGTGTTGGGTTTAACCGTTGCAAAAACCATTAATTTGCCGTCGCTACAAGAAAGTGACGGTTTGTAACCGTTGCAAATACCTTTTGTCATGCCCCCCTTCCGCCACCCCCCATTTCCTGTTGCTACTTCGTCGCAAAAAGTATATTGCGACGGCATGTGCACATTTTGCAACGTTTGAGACCGTCGCAAAAGCTCCGGTCTTTAGCAGTTAACTATGTCTATATTCTAGTCAATGGTGTGTCGTGTTTATTGGAATAAGAATGGGAAAGATTTAGGGGGCATATATGAAAGATAGTGTTAGAATTTATCATCACCTACCACCACTACCACCTCACCTACTCCACTAAACCTAACCCACTACACCACTACCACCTCACCTACTCCACTAAACCTAACCCACTACACCACTATCACCATCCACTACACACCATCCACTACACCTACATCTATATAAGGAACCATTTGTAATAGACAGAATATGAATGAATATATCAATCAATAATACATACATATATTTTTACTGATAGTTTCAAAATCTTAGGCTAAAATGTAATTATTGAAAAGTTGAGGAGTGGCACGTGCCCCTTTTGGACCTGTGGTGGCTCTGCCACTGGTGCTGATCATGTAATGCTGTGGGGGGTAGTGAAATATATATTTGTACACCAATATTTCTTATAAGTGTATGTGTGACATACGAACATGTGAAGGCTCTTGGTAAAATCTTAGTCTTTAATTTCTTTGTTCATTCTTTGTTTTTCTTCTCACTTAAACTACACATTTTCCACAACTAGAAGGCTTTGACTTGCCTGGTAAGAAAAGGGCTTAGGTTAATTGGTCTTAATGTCTTTGGTAAGCAAAGTGAGAAAAGAAATGGTAAGGATCGTTTTTTTACCATTGTGTTTGGATGAACAATAAATAAAAGAGGACATGTTTGTTATTTTATTTTTAATCTTTTGTATATAGATGGCCAATTTAGGTATTTTGAAAATAAATTTATACAATAACTTTTGTTTCTTGCCAAATATCACCAAATTTGGCGAGAGAAACAAAACCTAAGTTTCAAGAGAGCTCTTTTTCTCACAATTCTCATAAATTTTCACCTCCTCAATCATCCAAAAAGTGATGAGAGTGGTCTTTCTCACAATTCCTTTTCTTTTTTCACTAAACCCCTCAATCCAAATGGGTTTTTGGTTCATAGAAAGGCCACAAGTATCCCTTTCTAAATGGAGTGAACATTTGATTAAGAAGTTGCAACTTGGTGCGTTTGCTAGATAGTTGGAGAAGTTGCTATTTCTACTTTGCATGGGAATTGGAGTGAGTTTGAATTCTATCCAATGAATTAGAAAGCAATTGCCCCCGAGGGTCATCTGAATTGGTTGGTGGGTATGCTTATGCTTCCCACACAACTAAGGCCAAGTTTGGGAAGACTAAATAAGTGCACTTTTTGACTTTTTATGAAATATGGGTTGGATTTGGATTGGGTTTGAAGTGATGTGTTAGAGAGGTGATGTGACTTAAATAAGATGATGTGACTTAAATAGGATAGTGACTTAAATAGGATAGTGACTTTTTGACTTTTTAGATTTTTTAGAGGATGCCAAACTTGACCTAAGGGGTTGTTTGGGATGATCTAAATAAGTGCACTTTTTGACTTTTTATGAAATATGGGTTAGGTATGGGTTGGGTTTGAAGTGATGTGATAGAGAGGTGATATGACTTAAATAAGATGATGTGACTTAAATAGGATAGTGACTTTTTGACTTTTTTAGGTTATGACAAACAAGGCCAAAGATTGCAGTGGGAAAAGTGGGATTTGGTTGTATGGAGAATGGCATGAAAGTAAAGTTTAGGAAGCAGTTTAGTGATAGTATTACTTGGTGATGTATAAAGAGGTTGTAGATGGGAATTTTATGGTTGAAGGAAGAGAAGGATGCAACGGAATCCTGGTTTCATGAAAAACCTTCAACATTGGGACTTGAAGAAGTTTTGTTCTTCTTTGAAAAATTTGACATTAACATTCAATGAAAAGGATTTACTTGTGCATGGGGGTTGTGGGGAGTAAATTGTATGTTCGAAGTGAAGTGTTTCCATGGTTTAGTAGTGGTCTTGTTTTCCTTGACTGGATTTGCTTGAATCATTCAATGATTGGTGGTTTAAGATTAGAAATGGAGATTGCAAAAGTTGTGGAAGGTTTTACCTCTTTGTCTACCTTGGCGATGTGGGAAGAAATGCACAACAAAGTTGTTGGATCTACACGTTGCCTACAATAAAGTTTTTTTTTTTTTTGGATTCAATTCCATTTGTGGTCCACTTGCTCATGCTTTTGTCAAACTCGCCTTCTAGAGTGGTTTGGATAGTTGCGGTTTGGTTTCAACTTCTAACATCAATTTATTCATAAAAAATGCATGCTTGTTAATTTTTTCCCCTCATTTTATTGTCATCCTATCTTTTCGCTAGTTTTTCTGTTTTTCCTTCAATTCTTTTCTTCTTACCTTCTCTAATATTTTGGGTTGTTTGACACTCCAAATAATTAGAATAAGCCTTATAAACCTTGGCCATACTATTGGACATTTGGTCAGGCTGGACCCAAATTTGGGCATTCATGGTGGCATGGCCTGATTACCTTTTGGTAGTAGAGAGATACAAATTTGATTACTTAAATCCTTGCTATCTTGGAGATTAGGGTGGTTATGTCAGTCACACTATTTGGGAAGTAGGAGACTTCCTATCCATCTATTCTCTATACACCTCCATAATTGTTCTATTATATATTTATAGCTTCTTCAAAAATTATTTCTCTTTGCCAATATTGAACAATATAGAGCCTTTGTATTGTTGAATAATGGGCTGCACTCATACTTGTGGTATTACTCCATAGCTTGAGAAATTTGTTTGTGGTTGTTTGTGTTTGCTCAGGTATGTTGGAGCATGTTATTTGCTCTTGTTTAGAAAGTTATTGGTTGGATTTAATTTACAGTGAATTTATGCAAGTCCGAATATGTTTTGGTTCCACTAATATGTTGGTTTACAAATACCATAAACCCTTTTGCACTTCAATCTTTCCTAATCTGTTCATAAGCAAAACCAATCCTATCAAGTTAAAAGCACCAATTGTGATGGCGTAGAGTTTGAACCTGTAGTGCATGATAATTTTGTTGGGGGTCATTGGCGCTTTTTGCCATGTGTCACTGTGTCATGGTGTCCAAATGCTTTTTTGCAATGGAGAAGTCTACTACCATTGTATTCAACCAATCCATTTGTGGCGACGCTAGGGCAGGGCAAGGTCTGTTGCTAAAGGTTGCAATATATACTATTTGAGATTAGCACTGTTGTTATGTTGTAGGGTGTAGACCTTATATAATACCCTGTGGTGAAGCCATTATTTGGCACATAATATATAATTTTTAACACATAAGAAATTGATTTGAACTAGTGATGATTGTCTAAAACTTGTTTTAATTTTTATATATATATATATATAAAATATTTTAACATTGATATAGTTTTTTCCACCTTTTATTATATGATCGTCATCTTTGGGAAGAGGAGGATAGGTATGCCTTCTAGCAATGTTTTGAAAACTGAACCAGTGAGCGAACTGGAAAAGGAGTTGGGTGGACGGATCATTGGTTCAACCGTCGGGTCAAACCAGATTGGACCGCGACATCATAAATATATTTAAATTTGTATATTAATAAAAAAAATATAATTTTAAAATTATTCCAAATATACATATAAAAACCTAAGTATTCTTTCTTATCTTTTTTTTTAAACATCCATCACCAAATACAAAAAAAAGAATGAAAGAAAAACTAATATATTACTCAATTTAAGATCTCAATTAATTTTGTTATTTATTTGAATTTATTTTTCATTTTTTATGTTTTAGTTTTTTGCCAAAACAAACTTTTTATGTATGTTGAATAAATAATATTTATTGTATTGAATGTCAACAACTAGAATGTTGGCTTTGTGTTACAATAGTAGCTTGCTATCCAATTGGTTCCATTTTCAAGTTCCCTTGCCAACATGTTTTATGCATCCAACAATGAAATTCTCAAACCGGGGCAGTTGTTGTGACCTGCGCCTGGTTCGAATGGGTGGCCGGTCTAACCGCTGGTTTGGATGGTTTTGTGAAAATAAATTGGTTCTTTGTGTGAAGTGAGTTTCATGGGTGGTCCGGACTAGACTAAAGTCCGGTTGCCGGTTAAGATATGCACTGGTTAATTATGATTATGGATTATTGGTATAATTAAAGAAATGCACTTCCATTTGGACGGTTTTGTGAAAATAAACCAGTTCTTTGTGGGAACCGGTTTTCATGGGTGGTCTGGACCGGAATCATGCCCAGTTGCAGGTTAAGATATGCACTGGTTAATTATGATTATGGATTATTGGTATAATTAAAGATATGCACTTCCATTTTCCATCATGATGATTGCTATATTTGGTAGTCAATTATTAGTTTTGGAACACAGTTCAGTCATTGCATAAGCATTTGTTTACTTTTAACTTTGGGATTGAAGCTTTACCATAGATTGTAGTCCATCAAACCTACCAAAATTCTCTATATTTCCGAACTTGTGTACATTTATTTACTATTGGTGCGATGAATAGCTTTTGACTTGTTCTTCAATTAATAACTTTTGTAGTGATTGATACAAGGGATAGATCTGAGAAAAGCCAAAAGTTGTTTAGCAAACTTCTTGTTTCTTCAAGTTAGTGAGTCATTTTCATTCATGATCATGGAGAGCAAAGCTTCTCAGAGTATAAGTTTTAATATCCTTGTGGAGAAGGAGAAAAACCGAGTTGTTTTTGTGGAGTCAAATAAGGATTTTGTTGACATTATATTCAGCTTCATGACAATGCCTATTGGAACAATCATTAGACTCACTCGTGAGCGCTCATTGAAGGGTGAGATTGGCTGCTTGAAAAACCTATATGAAAGTGTAGAGAATCTTGATGAGGAACATTTCAAAAGTGAGTTCAAGGAGATAATACTTGATCCTCGAAGTGCAGCTGAAATCTACTGTAGGAATCTAAAACTAAATTTGAATGAAAGTAAAAACAGCAAATATTATGCGTGCAGCAGTGGTAATTGCAGTTTTGTGAGCTATACTGAAACTGCTTGTGGTCGCTGTGGAAAACCCTTGGAACTTGAGGTAAGACTTCTAAGTCTGGCTCATGAAGATGGCCCAGTGTTTGTAAAACCAACTGCACGCTTTATGATAACAGATGATTTTCAAGTATTGCCAATGTCCACTATGACTGGCTTATCTCTGCTTAGCAAACTTGGAGCGATGGATGAGAGCAAAATAGAAGAGAGAACCGTGAACATCGGAAAGGATGAGGTAATTAATGAATTGATTCTCTTTTTACCCATATAAACAAATTCAATGTTTTTTTGTATCATTTTACAGTGCATCTCGTTCTCTTAGGTTCTGAAATTGCTAAACTGTTCATTAGCATCAAGAACTCCCTTCTCTGACACTTTCGTGGAACCACCTATCAGTAAGTCCAATGTTGTGATTCATCGTGGAGAATATGGACCAAGAAGTACAGATCAACGTCAAAGTGACATGGACACAACAACTAAACATTCAAAGATAAACTTGAAGCTTATCATCCACAAATCTAGCACAAGGGCATTGTATGCAGAAGTTGAAGAAAATTTCATTGAGCTTCTATGCAGTTTACTTCTACTTCCAATTGGTTATGTCTTCAAAGAATTTCCAAGTTTGCGTTTCAAGGGATGCATGGATAACATATACAAGAGTATCCAAGATTTTGACGACAAGTTCTTCCAATCTAAGGAGATGAAGGCAATTCTAGTTGATCCAAAACTAGCCCAAGGTCTTGCTTGTAGTAACAAACTAATTGGCATTGAGGAAGCTATAAACCCATCATTATCAACCCTTAGTTCCCTATTTACAACAAGATGCTCTGTGTTGAGTTCAGAGTCCCCTCCCAGGGAAGCTCAGCTTAGCGGTGGATTTATGAAAGGACCATCCATGTTCATGGTGACTGACAATTTGCTCATAAAACCTATATCTCCAATCTCAGGCATATCTCTCATCAACAGGTTAAAGGTTCCCCTTAGTGATGTCGGTGAATTGGAGGTGACCATGAGTGAGGATGAGGTAATTTAACTATTGTCAAGTTATTTCTATTGAAGCATTTTGAGCAATTAGCACTACCCTTACTTACTACTAGAATCCATTGGCTTGCACGGTTACACCACAAGTTCACCACAAGTCCTTCAACTGTCAAATAATAGGACAAATTTCACCTTACCCCATGTGGTTTAACCCATGTGCGGATTTTTGAATAGCTTGATATATTTTGTTGGGGCAATTGTTGACTTAACATGGTGTCAAGCTCAGGTTGGTAGGTCTTGGGTTCTAGTTTCTCCATTTTCATTCTCTTTTCTCTCAATGAATGGATGTTTGCATCTCCACGTGCAAGATGGGGTTGCATGTGAAGGGGGGTGTTGAATAGCTTAATGTAAATTGTTGGGCCAATTTCTTAACAACTTAAAACTTTTGAGGCAATTGGTGACTAAACTCAGATGACCCATTGTCATCTGGAAATAAGCATCTAGGCTGCTGTGGTTTGTAGACCAAAGTGTACCATTACTTTCGTCAATGATAAATGTAAATTTATCCAAGTACTCTCACTGTCTTCCCTTAAACCAAAATATATACACTCAGGGATAACTAGTGCCTTTAGGCACTCCCAACAAAGCCTAAGTAAAAAATAAATCAGGAAAAAAAAATTTATGCTATTCAGTAGTATATACAACTTTTCAAATTATACCAGGTAAAAAAATTTAAAATGCATTTTGAAAACCATTCGTAAGTAATTATTACATAAAATATTCGAAAAAACCGACATTTTGATTTTAAAAAACGAAGCTGTGAAGAGTAAAGTGCTACACCAAAGTCTAAGATTTTAAACAAACACCAAAGTCTAAGTCCTATTTCAACACAAAAACACATAAAGACATACAACGAACAGCCACCAATGCTCTACAATATCAAAAAAAATGCTAGACAACAAATTAAGCACATTAGCCAATGCTCTAGAATCCTAAAGAAAATTAAAAATACTAAACAAAGCACATTAGCCAATGCTACTGTTGTCAATCACATATAGAGGATAAGAGGCTCAAGAGATAGAGTGGTGGTCAACGATATTGATGGAGGGTTGTCATCGGTGGTGGGCAGATCATGGTGTAGCTCTCATCCTGCATAAGTTGTAACCTCATGGATTAACAATGTAGAACAAGTGTCAAGGGTGCTTTGTTCCCTTTGAAAAATTGGAGGTGTTCTCTATCCTCTCTAAGCTGTAGAATTGAATGATGATCACCACAAAAATTAACAAAATATGGAATATATTGACAATGATGAAAGGTAGGGGTATGATTATGTGTGCCCAACTAACCCATCCCTAATTCCAAGGTCTCTTAACTTATTTATGTTCCAAGATTCAACTTTTGAAAGAGTGCGAGTTTTATGCTATGGGACTTTCGAAATTTGGGGCTATGAGATTAGGTGAGAGAGCTGGGCGTGTAGCATAGGTGTTGGCATCTGGGTTTATGGCTGAGAGGTTCATTTTGTGTAGCATAGGTGTAAGGGCAATGGGTGAGAGAGGTGGGTGTGCAACAATGGTTGTCTGGTGGTTGAGGGTGGCATGGGCCTCAGGTTTGGGAGGGAAAGGAGAGGGGGTGCAGGGGAGTGGAGAGAGGGAGGAAAATGAAGAATGACATTTATTTTGTTGTACATTTAAAGATGTATAAGAGGTATCTTTGTCCTAAAAAATGAACTTTTTTTGTTAGTGTCTGAAAAAAATTATCCACCTAGGCATGTGGTACTCCCAACTCATAAACCTTGTATAGAAAAGCAATGTACTTTAGTGCACAAACTATAGAGAGCTAATTTGCTTATTTCCAAATGACAGGAGTCATCCACACATGGGACAAACCATAGGAAAGAAAAGTCAAATTTGCCCATTATTATATGTTACCCAAGATATGTTTATAAATTCAATTTATAAAAAATAATTCACTCAATAAATTCTCACACAAAAGTTCTAGAAGAACAGCATTCATCGTTGTCTCAGATTTTTTGGTGTTGCTATACTTACTGTTTCAATTTCTTGACTCTAGTAGTCCCATTTCACTAACTTGCAAATACATCCAAAATTGCAGGTTTTGCGTCTATTGGTGGCTTCTTTGATATCAGGATCTGCTTTGACCAATGCTTTCAAGTCATTCATGCATAAGGAGCCAAAGCAAGAACCATGAGGTAATGTAATATATTGAACAATGGCAGAAACTCTACCAGGATGTAATAAATGGCGGAACATGTCTGTATATATAAGCCTATGTTATACTGGAAATATACAAACTGCTTTCCTAGTATTAATAAAGCCCTGTTTGGTGCAACTTATGGTTTTTTTTTTTGTTATTTTGGGAAACGATGCTAGAGTATTTGATTAAGCTTCTGCTTATAGTTTGTGATGCAGAAATATAGCTTCTGAAAAAATCTGATTAACGATATCAATGGAAAGTGTGCATTTAGCTTTTGTTTTCTAATTATTGGTTTTCAGCTTGCAAGAAGTTGCACAGTTCTCGTCATGAACTGGTCTTAGACCCAAGTGGCGGTGGCCACGACTACTTGCAGAAGCAATTTTGAAAGTGGTAATGGTCAAAGTATTGCTGGGAAATATGTTGCTGTAGTAAGAGGTCCATGTGTTATTAAGCAATGGAGAGTGCCCTCTAAAAAGGCTTGATTGGCATAACATAACTTCTAGGCGCCTTCTAAAACCCATCACAATTCACAATGTGATGATCAGATAAAGTGACTTTTGTGAGTCCAAAGCATGAGTTCTCATCTATATAGAACCCGCACTGATATCCCAGTGATAAAATGACTTGTTTTAGAATGAACACAACAAGATTCGGGGTTTATGATGATCAGATTAGGAGTGACCTTTTTGAGTTGCCTTAGAATGAACTATAAATCTGAATGTCCTGGGTTTGACTCCTCTTGGTGTTGCGTTCGATCATAAATAGATACACATTTATTTGCAAGCATTCAGGGTTATTCTGTCAATCTCGTCTTTTGTACAAGTATAATAGAAAATAAGTTTGTTTCTTTTTTTGTTAAAATAAATGTTTTGATTTTACAACAAGTGAAGATCCGGATCGTATTTTAACCCCATTATTCATAAATTGAATATTTAATTCTAACACGTGTACTTTGAGAGGCCAAATGCATGTCCCTCGCAAAATAGTATGCATTTTAAAAGTTTTCACTCGAGAAATCCAAAATTCATCTTGGTTGGAGGAGGCCTTGAATACTAAACTTTGAGACAATGTGCCAAATTTGAGTAACAGCGGAAAACTTGAGTTCGATATGAGCTAAGAATTGGTAAAAGTAGCTGGGAGAAGCCTTGTGTGCTCCCCCAACAAGCTCCAACGACTATAAATGGACAGAAAATGATTCAGCATTCAAAACAAATGGTCCTTATCATTTCATACTCTCATTTGACTACATCAGCTGAAATTAGAAATTCAAGAAACTAAACAAAAGAAATTCATAGTTTAGGGATTAAATTGTAAAAAAAAGTTGACAATCGTTTAGGAGATGAAAGTGAAAGTAACTCGTTATCATAACAATAATAACAACAATATAAAGATTTCTTATGGCTATCATGAAAAAAGAAAATAGTATAACGCAGTACAGGGCAAGAAATAAACAACCACAAGAATGAAAGGGCAATGAACCTTGTAATCATTACAAACACAAATTTGGACATTTGAGGCACAAAGCAGGCATTTTGATATCAAAATAGTTAAAGACGACAAGGGGGTAGCAAAATGCAATAACAACACAAAAAGTATTATAATCTCGATACAAATAAGGCTACGTCTCTCTTCATCCCTTTCCACCAAAATTGATGGCTAAGGTCGTGGTACATCTTTGTGCCTCCTGGATGTACAACAAGGCATGAATGACAGAACTCTCGGAGTATCTCCTTCCTACAAGATTCTGGTACGAAAAGACAGTCAATGTATCTAACACTCGAGTCAGAATACACGTTCAAGCCATTCTCTACCTTACCTCTAGATATCTTCTCCCGGATGGATTCTACCTCATGATCACCCCGCTATGTTTCCATGACTCGACTCACAAGTATAGGTTGTGCAACTATGGTAAACAAAGTTTCCGACTTAACAGACTCACCAAGATGCAAGTCAAACTCGCCAATAGTGCCCAACATCTCCCATTCCCAGATGACAATACTAGCTACATTGCTAATGGATTTTCTACCCAAGTCATCGGCCACTACGTTGGCCTTCCCTGGATGATAATGCAACCCGAAGTCGTAATCCTCCGTAAACTCCATCCACCTTCTCTGCCTCAGATTTAAATCTTTCTGTGAAAATAGATAATTCAAACTATTGTGATCGAAGAATACCTCAAACCTCTCACTATACAAGTAATGTCTTTAAATCTTAAAGGCAAAGATCACTGCTACTAGCTCTAAGTCATGAGTAGGATTGTTTCTCTCGTGTGTTTTCAATTGTCATGAGCCATATGTTACTACCTTCCCCTCTTGCATCAAGACACAACCCATACCTTCCTGAAACACATCACAATACACTGAATAGCCCAAACCCCTCTGTGGAATAATCAACACTGGAGTAGTGGTAACCTTAAGCTCTTGAAATGATTTCTCACAAGTCTCACTTCACACAAATTTGATTCCCTTCCTTGTCAGTTTAGTCAACGGTGAGACTAATCTAGAGAAATCCTTTACAAAACGACGGTAATACCCAGCTAGCCCCAAGAAACTCCAGCTCTCAAAGGCATTCTTAGGTTGTTCTCAATCTTGCACTGCCTCTATCTTAGAGGAATCTACAGTCACCCTTTCCTCGGACACCACATGGCCTAAGAATTTTACTTCCTTCAACTAGAACTCACACTTCTCGAACTTAACATACAATTTGTGGGCTCTAAGTAACTCAAGCACCACTCGCAAGTGTTCCTCGTGTTCCTCCTCAGAAAATGAGTAGATCAAAATATCGTCAACGAAGATAACCACAAAACGGTCTAGGAACTCATGAAAGATTCGATTAATCAAATCCATAAACAAAGCCGGTGCATTGGTTAACCCAAAAGGCATCACTAGGAGCTCATAATGGCCATACCGCGTACGAAATGCCGTTGTTTGGATATCCTCCTCTTTCACTCTCAGCTGGTGATAACCCGATCTCAAGTTTATCTTAAAAAAGCAACAAGACCCCTTCAATTGGTTAAACAAGTCATCTATATGAGGCAATGGGTACTTGTTCTTAAAAGTTACCCGGTCTGGTAATCAATACAAAGTCGCAATGTGCCATCCTTCTTCTTGGCAAAGAGAGTCGGTGCTCCCCAAGGCGAAGTACTAGGGAAGATAAAGCCCTTATCTAACAATTCTTAGAGTTGAATCTTCAACTCACTCAACTCGGCGGGTGCAAATCTATACGATGCCATAGAAATTGGTGTCGTGCCAGGCATTAAATCAATAGAGAACTCAATCTCACGGTGATGTGGTAAACTAGTGAGATCCTCGGGAAAAAAGTCCAGGTATTCACAAACTACCCTCGGCAACTCTACTCGGACTACATCACTCTCACCATCCAAAAAGGTAGCAGAAAGGAGACTAAGCTCGCCCTGACCACGCAGATCATGCACTAGCAACAAGGCTCTATCAACGTGGTCTCCTAGGAAATAAAAACAATCACCACTTGAGGTGCACACCGTAACTCTTTGACAGTAATAGTCTTTAATAGCCCGATAGGACAACAACCAATCCATGTCCAGAATGACATTAATACTCGACATGTCAATCAACACAAAAGAAAAAGGAAGTTGGTGACTGGCAATCTCTAGCTCACAACCTCGACACCCCTGGTCCAACACAACCTCACCACTAATAGGTGACTCTACCTTGTGTGGAGATTCTAACTGAGCCACTTCTAACCCCAATGCTGATGCGAATGCAGATGAAATGAAAGAATGTGATGTACCAGTATCAATCAACACGTTAGCAATAGAATTACATAACAAGAAGTTACCTCTCACTACAGGAGGTGCTGGCAACAAATCTGGCGTGGTAACAGCATACACACGCGCTGTAGGTCTCTAGTCTACCTGCTCACCCCTAGGAGCCTAAGTTTGATACATTGATTGAGCTGAAGAGGCTCCTTGTTTCGCCTTCGACGCTCGAGCTAACGATATAGGCTGATGGCTCTGTGTCTGCCTCGAACTAGGCACACTAGATTTGCCACCTGCTTGAGGGCAAAACCTTCTTAGGTGCCCTGATTGCCCACACTGATAACAGGTAGGCGGCTACCCTCTCCCTGACTCTGGCTCTGAAAATAAGTCAAAGATGGTGCAGACTGTTGCCATTTTCCCTTCTGCAAGCAAACTGTAGACTTGTGGCCCAGCTGACCACACTTGAAGCAAGTGATCCCTCCCTGGCCACTTCCCTTAGAACCTCGGTACCGGAAAAGTGGACCTAGACTGTGCTCTCTAGTATTTTTGTGGGTTAGAACCCCTCTGCCTCTTAATATCCCGAGTCTTCCCCTGAACCTTCTAACTTCTTTGCTTGGAGCCTCTCGTCCTATCATCCTCTGTTTGAATCACGGTCTCTAAGCGAGCCCCTACCTCCACAAGATGACCGTAATCCCTAATCATGGACGTGACCACCTTAACAAGGAGTCCGGTCCGCAACCTCTTTTTAAACTCCAAGCAACGGCGTTCTTCCATCACTACAAGCTCTGGTGCAAACCTCGACAAACTAGTAAAAGTAGCCTCAAACTCGGCCACCAGCGTGTTAAGCTGCTTGAGCTTTAAAAATTGCTCCCTCAACTTTTCCGTAACAGTGGGAGGCAAAAACTTGTCCTGGAAGGCATTGACAAAAGCCTTCCAAGTCCCTCCCCATGCCCCTCTACACAAACTTCCACCAATGACCTGCATCTCCCTTTAGCTAGAAGGATGCCAAGGTCACTCTCAACCCATCGTCCTCAATGCTAAGCATCTCGAATGTCTTCACCATCTGCTCTAACCACTCATCCACTTTTAGTGGCTTCTTAAGATACCCCAAAAACTCATTCGAACTCGACTAGAATAACTCCCTCTTCAGAAACAACGGCCCTATCTCAGCAACATGGGCATGGACTTGATTCTCAACTCTAAGAATGTCCATAGATTCCTTCAAGGCTCTGGCCATTTCACGGACTAAAGCACCCATAGCCTGTTGACCAACCGGTTTGGCCACATTGGCCTAACTAACCCCTTCTTCCTGCGTCAGAATATTATCCGGAAATGACACCTCTTGCTGCGTAGTCCTGCCACGCCTACCACCACCACGTCCATGACTTGACATCCTAATCAAGGTAACACAAGAGATTAACATATTCACAAATGTACTGAAGCTAACTCACTCACGTCCTAAAGCGGTGGACAACAATTAATTCACTCCACATAAGCCCGTAGTCACATAAACAAAAAAAAAAAATATTTTCTAGATAATGATCATCCTGTGACGTTGCCAGAGTTCCAGTTAGAAATAGCAGTGATCAAGTGCTCTTATAACAGGACTTCTAGAAGCTCGTAGACCTAATCAATATCTTAGAAATTAAATTTCATACTCACTTAGTTACATAAGCATACTATCACATAGCATACCAGGTTATATCTAATATCATATAACAAGGGAACCCATTGTGGTAATAACCACTTCTCACGATCCCAAAGTATTCAAACCCGAGAGCTTTGATACCAAGTTGTAATGCCTTGAATTAATTACATCAAGATCAACCCACAACATATATTTATTAATAATAGATGTCTGAATATAATGTTCCTTCATTCATAAGGTTTCATCTTTTCACAAAAGTTTAACACATGCAATGATACATTCAAAAGTCCTAACCCTAAATCTATAGTATGTGCCATGGCAAAAGATACAAAATAAGAGTTAAACATGTATAATAATGCCCTATTGGCTACAACTTTCTAAGACGGTGCTTGGTTACAACAAAAGTGAGTTTAAACTCAATACAAATAAAGCCCTAGTCTTGTACAAAATAAATACAACAATAACAAAAACAGAAGCTCTTGGCTACAAGTCCTCCCAAGCTATTGCCTTAGCGGAGACATATCATCAACACTTGAAAATGGATAGGGTGAACTAAACCCCAGTAAAGATAATCTAACACAGTGTATGACTTTTAACAGAGTTATAAGGTGAATGCATATGCAATGCCCGTGTTAAAATATTTTATATCTCTTTTCAAAACCATGCAATGTCAGGTTATATCACAATTCAAGAATCCATTTCCTTTACAATAAAAAGCAGGGCAGTGGATATAACACTGGGAATCTCTAGGACATGTTTGCAAATAGGCTATAAGCACTACCAATTTGTCATTTTTATCGGTATTAGCCGAAAGGCTCGACACTTAACCATGCGGGTTTTTGGACTTTCACTAAGGACACACAGGCCAACATAATACCTCAATTACACTGCAACCCAAATTCACCAAGGTATTTACCCATTTTTCTCAAAACAACAACATTTTCAATGTGTTAAATATGCTACAATGCTCAATGCAAATTGATGAGAAAATAATTTCAATTTACCTAATTCTCATGCAATTTCTACAACAATCATAGTAATCTTCAACCGATAGTCCAAAAAAAATATCTCTAAACAGATAAATAATTCTCAACACAGATATACTTTCCAATTTTGGATTCTATTTTTCTCTTTCAAATAAATTAAAACATAATTAAATAAATCATCAAAATAAATAAGTCTAACAATCTCTCATTTTTTATGATGGCACACAATGATGTTTTGATTTGATTTGGGAGTAAGAAAGGCTCCCCCTCAAGTCATACTCCCTGAATTCATTTCTAAATACATAGGTTAACACATATGTAATAAATAAGCTTTAGTCAACAACATAACGATAAATATATAATCATCAGATTAGTTCTCAAATAATACTATAATTTGAAAATAATATCATAATACATGACATCATATAATTTCTCCCCCTGTGACATTATCAAAAGGAAATCATGGGTTAGAATCTGGAGGAGGAGGAAGAAAATAATAGTGATAAATGACACCAAAAAGTAGATAATCAAAACATATATATATATACATATAACTCTCCTGCGTCTCGCTTTTTCCTTCGATAAACGCGTTTGACACGCGGCCTCACTTTTGCGTCATTTGCCGACAAAAGTAGGCCTCGATTTGTACTCACCTCGACTCTCTCTCCCTCCTTGTCTTCTTCTCTTTTGCCTTCTTCTTAATCACACACTCTTCTAGTTTCTTCTTCATGCATTCTCTTCTATCTCTTCTTCACCACTCTCTTCTGTTTCTTCTTCCTCATCGAGAGACAAAAAAAAACTGAACGGAAGAGGTCAAACCTCAGTCTGTTCTCTTCTATTTCTCTGCAACTCATTTCTGTTACACCTTTCACCTCTAAACCATGGCTTCCTCATCCCATCCCTTTACTCTATTTCCGGACCTGAACGATCCCATAAGCTCTGCTGGACCGAGTGCCCATACTCTTACTCTTCCTGTCATTCCTCTGCCTAACCTTCCTATGATGTCGATTGAGCAAATCATGGCAGCTCAATCTGACATAGAAGCCAATCATTTCGCACTGAAATCCTGTATGGAGACGGTGACTGCAGTCACAAAATTGGCTCACCGACTGCAGACCAGAATGAGTGAGCTCCACCAAGTCAACGCCCAACTCTCGCTGCTCCAGCCCATGTATAAGGATGCGCGAGCAGAAATAGGCACACTGAAGGCCGAAAATAAAGAGCTTAAACAGAAGATCACCTCTATGGCCCGATTTGGAGCAACGTTATTCTTAGCCTTTGATAGTCAGGGGGGAGTCGTCGCGCTTGACGAAAGCACGGGGGCAGGGGCATCAAGGGTCGCCCAAGGTGATAAAAAGAAGAAGAAAACGATGAAAGAGGCGAGTACGTAAGATTGGTGTATGGCCGGAAAAAAAATGAAGGGTTTTTTTTTTATATTTTATTTTATGTTTATTTGGATCGACGTGTGGCCATAAAAAAAATGAAGGGTTTTTTTTTTTTTTGGTTTTTTTTTATGTAAATATTTGTATTTTGATTTGTTGTTGTATTTATGTTTAAGTACTGAAAAATAAAATTAAAAAGCAGAGAAAAATAAAATAAAATTAAGCCCAAACAAAAAATAATAATGAGAGACCAAATTGTTAATGAGTATATGAGAAGCATTTGAGCATGATCTAATTCTCAATTTCTTGGCAAGAGCATACCAATCTCAAGACTATAATAGACATAACAGTGCATAGATCAAACAAGGTTGCCAAGCAAGAGCACAAGGTTTGGTTCGCCGTACAATTTTGTTTGGTGTGCTACAACAATTTTGTGAAGATCATTGTATCCTGGGAGATAGACGCCACTCAACCGTAAGCACCGTAGCGGGGCGAATCTGTCTTAAGGACAGAGTGTCACACACTCGACTTGGTCTTTTGATTTTTAAATTCGGTTCAACAAAATAAATTCTGTAAGTTTTATTTTATTTTGTTTGGCTTTGTTTCTATTTATTTTATTTACACAGAAGATTGTTCCAACAATCTTAAGACAGATTCGAATTATTCTGTTTACATAATTTTTCGTTTGTTTCCTTTTCTCTTTTTTCGTTTAAGAAAATTATTTTCTGTGGATTTACAAAATAATATTCTGGTTGGAAAAACAAATAGTGATTATATGCTATTTGACAGATAGTAGTAATATATTGTCTATTTTCTTTGACAACTAGTAGTACGATATTGGTGTCATTAACAATTCAGAATATATTTTTGTGAAATTTTTTCAGAAATTAATTTTGGGTTTTAGAAATTATTTTCTGAGTTTTCATTACTTTAATTCTGTTTTAGTATTTTAATTATTGAAGTATTACAGAAATTAATTTTTTGTGTGGAATTAATTTGGTTGAATAAAATTTTATTTTATTTCCAAATTAATTAAAAATAAAAGTTATTTTCTTATTTATTTTATTTTACAGAATTTAATTTCCTGTGTGGAATTAATTTGGTTGAATAAAATTTTATTTTATTTCCAAATTAATTGAAAAAATAAAAGTTATATTCTTATTTCTTTTATTTAACAGAATTTAATTTCCTGTGTGGAATTAATTTGGTAGAATAAAATTTTATTTTATTTCCAAATTAATTGGAAAATAAAAGTTACATTCATGTTTCTTTTATTTGTTACAAAATTTAATTCTGTGAATTTGGTTTAATTTTCTTTGTAGTGTAAATTCTAATTATAATTTTGTTTTATAAATTAGAATGGATGGCTACTGAAACTAATGCCCAAACAAG
This sequence comes from Camellia sinensis, assembly GCF_004153795.1. Lineage (NCBI taxonomy): Eukaryota > Viridiplantae > Streptophyta > Magnoliopsida > Ericales > Theaceae > Camellia > Camellia sinensis. The sequence goes on along the minus strand of NW_021028271.1, from coordinate 274,767 downwards.
TACTACTGTGGTGGCTGTAATGACGCCAACCCCCTCTCCTGTTATAACAGTACCGGTAAATCACGGTGAAAAGCCAGAGAAGTTCTTGGGAACTGACTTTAAAAGATGGCAACATAAAATGTTGTTCTATCTTACAACTCTGAACCTGGCTCGTTTCCTCCGTGAAGATGCTCCTATCTTGAAAGAGGATGAAACTGACCAGCAAGTGGTTGCTGCGGTTGATGCCTGGAAAGATACCGATTTCCTTTGCCAGAACTATATCTTGAACGGACTTGATAGCATATTATACAACGTCGACAGTCCTATCAAGACAGCAAAGGAACTTTGGGAGTCTTTGGAGAAAAAATACAAAACGGAAGATGCTAGCTCAAATAAATTTGTGGTTGGCAGATTCCTGGATTTTGTAATGGTTGATTCAAAAACTGTGATCAGCCAAGTTCAAGATTTTCAACTCATTCTGCATGACATTCACGCAGAAGGTATGTCTCTCAGTGAATCCTTCCAAGTTGCAGCCTTAATTGAAAAATTACCAAGAGGCTGGAAGGAATTCAAGAACTACCTCAAACACAAGCGCAAAGAAATTTCTATGGAAGAATTAATTGTGCGTTTGAGGATTGAGGAGGACAACCGTAATTCTGAAAAGTGGGCTGGTAAGCATTCTATGGAGTCTAAGGCAAATGTGGTGGAACATGCTTCAAAAACCAAGAAACGAAAGTCTTCTAAAGAAAGTTCATCACAAGGCTCTAAAGGGGGGGAAAATAAAAAGTACAAGTTTAATGGCAAATGTTACATCTGTGACAAAGAGGGACATCGGGCGAAAGATTGTCGTAGCAAAGGCAAAAGCAAAAGAAGAACAAGCAAGAAGCCTGCTCAAGCCTATATGACCGAAGTGGACAAGATTTCCAATGGTGTAGATGACATCAATCTTTCTACAGTTGTTTCCGAGGCAAATCTTGTCAGAAATCCTAAAGAATGGTGGGTGGACACTGGTGCTACTCGCCATATTTGTGCCGACAAAAAGATGTTCACATCTTATTCTTCAGTGGATAATGGTGAACAACTTTTTATGGGCAACTCCTTAACTTCCAAAGTTGAAGGACAATGAAAGATTGTTCTCAAGATGACATCAGGAAAGGAACTCACTCTCAACAATGTGCTGCATGTACCGGACATTCGTAAGAAACTTGTTTCTGGATCTCTGTTGAGTAAGAATGGGTTTAGGTTAGTATTTGAGAGTGATAAATTTGTACTTACTAAGAATGGGATGTATATAGGAAAATGTTACATGTCTGATGGCCTTTTCAAGTTAAATGTAATGACCATTGTACCTTCAGTTATTAATAATAATACATCTTCTTCTTTCTTGCTTGAGTCTTCAAATTTATGGCATGGTAGACTAGGACATGTTAATTATGGATCTTTGCGTAGATTAATTAATATGGAATGTTTACCTAAATTTGATATTGATTCAAATCATAAATGTGAAATTTGTGTTGAGGCAAAATTATCTAAAACTCCTTTTCATTCAATTGAAAGAAGTACGGAACCACTTGAACTAATTTATAGTGACATTTGTGATTTTAAATCAATTCAAACTAGAGGTGGAAAAAAGTATTTTATCACTTTTATAGATGACTATACTAGATATAGTTATGTTTATTTAATTCGAACCAAGGATGAAGCTTTGGAAACTTTCATTCAATATAAGAATGAAGTTGAAAATCAACTTGGTAAGAAAATCAAGAAACTTAGAAGTGATAGAGGTGGTGAATATGAAGCACCTTTTGGTGAATTTTGTAAAGAACATGGAATAATTCATCAAACCACCGCTCCTTACTCACCTCAGCAAAATGGAATTGCTGAAAAGAAAAATAGGACTTTAAAAGAAATGATGAATGCCATGTTAATAAGTTCTAGATTACCTCAGAACTTGTGGGGGGAAGCAATACTTTTTGCTAATTATATATATAATAAAGTACATCGAAAGAAAGTGAATCAAACACCTTATGAATTGTGGCATGGAAGAGTACCATCCTACAAATACTTAAAAGTGTGGGGGTGTTTGGCTAAAGTGGCTATTCCTAGTCCTAAAAAGACTAAGATAGGTCCTAAGACCATTGATTGCATTCTCATTGGTTATGCTAAGAATAGTAGTGCATATCGGTTTTTGATTCATAAATCAGAACATTCCGAAATGCATGAAAATACTATTATTGAGTCTCGGAATGCATCATTCTTTGAACATGTATTTCCAAATAAGACTAGACAAGAGACTAGTAACAATAAAAGATCTCATGATGCTATTACTAGTCAAGATCAAGAACATGATCAAGAACAAGAGCAAGAGTTAGACCAAAATGAGGAAGAAGAACCTAGGCGTAGTAAACGTGCTAGAACCTCAAAATATTTTGGTCCAGATTTTCTAACATATTTGTTAGAAAATGAGCCTTTAACTTTTAAAGAGGCTATGTCCAGTCTTGAACCTCCTTTATGGAAAGAAGGTGTCAACAGTGAAGTTGAATCCATCTTGCAAAATCACACTTGGGAATTAGTGGACTTGCCACCATGTTGTAAACCTCTTGGGTACAAGTGGATTTTGAAAAGGAAAATGAAAGCAGATGGATCAATTGACAAATACAAGGCAAGACTTGTGGTCAAAGGTTTTAGACAAAAAAAAGGTCTTGATTACTATGACACATACTCATCGGTTACTAGAATAACATCCATTAGAATGCTAATTGCCATTGCATCTCTATACAATCTAGAAATTCATCAAATGGAAGTGAAAACCGCTTTCTTAAATCGTGAGTTAAATGAAGAAATTTACATGGAACAACCAGAAGGGTTTTCTGTTCCAGGGAAAGAAAAGAAAGTATGTAAATTGGTTAAATCATTATCTGGTTTAAAACAAGAGCCAAAGCAATGGCATGAGAAATTTGACAAGGCAATGATGTCAAATGGATTTAAAATTAATGACTGTGACCAAATGTGTTTATATTAAAAACATAGACAAAGGTTATGTCATTGTATGTCTTTATGTAGATGATATGCTCAACATAGGTAGTAATAATGATATGATTAAAACTACCAAGAAAATATTGAATAAACATTTTGACATGAAGGACATGGGCATTGCTGATGTAATTCTTGGTATGAAAATTACCAAAACATCAGAAGGTTATGCTTTGTCACAATCTCATTACATTGAGAAAATACTTGACAAATTTAGCAAAGATGATGATCATCTTGCTAGAACACCTATAGATGTTAATTTGTATCTTTCTAAGAATGTACAGGAAAGAATTTCTCAATTAGAGTATGCCCAAAATTATTGAAAGCTTAATGTACTTGATGAACTGCACTCGCCCGGATATAGCTTATGCAGTAAGTAAATTAAGTAGATTTACTAGTAACCCGGGAGTAGAACACTGGAAAGCAATTATAAGGGTTCTAAGATATTTCCGATTTACTCGTAACATTGAGCTTAATTATTCTAGATATCTAGTAGTACTTGAAGGATACTGTGATGCAAATTGGATATCGGATACTAGAGACTCGAAGTCCACTAGTGGGTATGTCTTTACTCTTGGTGGGACGGCTGTATCTTGGAAATCTTCCAAACAGACTTGCATTGCTAGGTCTACTATGGAATCAGAATTTATAGCATTAGACAAAGCTGAAGAAGAAGCAGAATGGCTTCGCCACTTCCTTGAAGATATTCCAATATGGCCAAAACCGGTGCCTGCTATATGCATACATTGCGATAGTTAATCTGCAATAGGTAGAGCACAGAGTCATATGTATAACGGTAAGTCTCGACATATTCGTCGTCGACATAACACCGTAAGACAACTACTCTCTAATGAAATTATTTCCATAGAATATGTTAAGTCTAAAGACAACATAGCGGATCCACTAACCAAAGGGTTAGCAAGAGAGTTAGTTGAGAATTCATCGAGGGGAATGGGACTTAAGCCTATTACATAAGAGTTACCACAACGGCAACCCAACCTAGTTGACTGGAGATCCCAAGATCTAGGTTCAAAGGGACAACCGAGTTGTGAATGACTCAGAAGGATCACTGGGGAGTTATACTCCTACCCATTTCTATGATGAAATAGTGATGACTGCAGCATTTGAGGTTAAGTAAAATTTTCATGATTCTTATATCTAGGTAAACCTAGTGGAGTATGGCAGGATACTCTTCATAAGAATCACCTATGTGAGTGTGAACTAAGCCGGTTCTATAAGATTTGTGAAAGGCTACACGTCTTTAGAGCACTCATGAATGACCAGGTTGTTCAGGGCTAAAATGAACACAATAGTGAGAACTAAATTGTGTCTGGGGATATACTGTGTGAGTTCTATTGTCTTGATTTACTCAAACGGCTGAATAGTTCAAGACATCATGTTCACTGGTTAGCTAGTAAATCCGATAGTGTCTCACAAGGGAAGGTTCAAAGCCAAAAGCTACCTATCCTTTGCAGAACATTTCCAATTTTTGTACTCTCTTAAATTTAGATCATGTTGTTGCATTTTCTCTCCATCAAATTCCATTCATGTGGGGGATTGTTGGAAAAATTGGTTTATTATGGCTTATTTTGGGCAGACTTTGAGGCCAAAATTGAGTGGGCCCCAAACGTCTTTTGGGGTGGGTCCGAAAAGGTGACATGTTCCTTGCCGCGTGGCAAGTCACACGGTGAAGACGGTTCGTCAAAACCATTTATGAGTGAATGAGAACTTGACGTCGTTTTCAGGTTTGTGGAATGAACATTTAAAGATTTAAATGTGGGTTTCCTTAAAATGAGTTGTCTCACATTGAAACTTTAGGAGAGCTTTTTTGTGTATATGAGCTCTAGACTACAACACTCGGGTTGGGACCCAAGGGGCACCCCAAGTTTGTAGAAGGAAGGAGTTATGAACAAAGTGAACCTTAGCCCAAACCACCACATACGCGCCACCGCCGCCGTCCGTCCGGCCGTGCCAAGCGCGGTTGTGGGTCGGTGTGACAACCCTCACCACTGTTTACTGATATACCACTGATCACTGTTAAACTGAGACTAATTATGATAATTGATTGAATTAACTGAAATCACTAAACTGATTGATTGATTGTGCTAGTTTGAATGTATCTATCTGTTGACTGTTAAGTTATCTGTTCATGTTTATGCTTTAAACTACAAATTGAAGGCCTTATCGGTGGCCGAATCTGAAATTTGTTAGTGATATGTGTTAATCATAATTTATGTGATTTTATGGTGTATTTATCTGAAATGTGATTTGGTATGATTAAAATTAGATTAAAATAAGCTAAATCCCACAAGTTGTATTATTTACAATTTTGCCCTATTAGTGGGCCACTACACCAAACATTTTGAGGCTTGTTTTATTCCATCTTGTGCATCATCTTGTTCATTCTTCTTGAGCTCCTAGCCGACCAAGAGAGAGAGAGTGAGAGAGTTGAGTTCAACTTGTTGATTGCTTGGAAATTGGAAGAATTGTTAGAGAATTTGCCAAAATTGAGCCTCTAGACTTGTGATTGGAAGCCTATGGTAGAGATTTTATCCCTTGGTTTATGTATTTAAGTTGTATCTCATGAATCAAGGAAATTTAGTGAGTTAAAGTCTAGAATTGATTCTATATGTTGAATTGAAGCTCATTTCATGCATGCATGCCTATATTGATGAGTTTAAAGTTGTCTTCATGGAAAATTGTTACATGCATGTTCATATTTTTGCTAAGGGCCATGAATTTATCTTGTTTTGAAAAGAATTGGCTCAGTTGAGCTAGCATTTGAAGCTTTGAAGTGTTTAAATTCATGCATGTGCATGTTTATCATGTTCTTGAAAGTTTGGTTTGAAATTGGATTTAATTGAACTACCTTTGGGTTTTGATTTCTCAAATTGACCTTTGAAACATGTTATATTATGATTTTTGAAGCGTTTTCCAGAAAATTAACCCAAAAGGATCGAATTTAGTACATTAAAACTTGTTTTTGAGCTTGAGGTTCGAATTTAGAATTTCCAGAATTTGGACTTACGCTCGAGCGGGATTACTGGCGCTCGAGCGAAAAAATCGTGCTTCCAGCACTTTGTACTGTTTTACAGTCCGTTTGAGCGGGGTATTGGACGCTCGAGCGAGGACTTGTGTCACACGCTCGAGCGGGTATCGAGCGCCCAATCGAGCGTGATTTTCACACATCCAGTACTTTTGCAGTCTGCTTGAGAGGGAAAACTTACACTCGAGCGGAGACTTTTGTTTGCATGTCCGCTCGAGCGGGGTAAGTGACGCTCGAGCGGGAACTCTGTTTTCTGAAAATGTTTTCTAAGTGCATCTTTGCATCCTCATTTCATTCTAGGCATTCTTAGGCCTAGCTTAAGACATCTTAATGAGGAAATTGATGTAGAACCACACTGAGTCAAGATAGGGATTAAGTTACTATTTTTCCCAACTATGTAGCTTAGTGTGTGTTCATTCTGTAACTGTGTAGGGTTGGCATCCGAGGACGCGTACTAGCTTATCTGTAGCCCAGAACTCTGTGAGTAACAATGTTGTAAAGATATGTTCGAAAATGAATATTTTCTGAATGATTAACTGAACTGTTTTCTGAACTGTTTACTATTAACTGAATGAATGTTGTCCTCTATTCTGAACTGTATTGTGGCATCCTTAGCAACTACTGTTACTGTTACTGCTACTATTACAGAGATCTCTGTCGGTTCCCATGTTTGGAACCATTACTGATAGCCATCATTGACTGTTCGGTCTTTCAAGACCTACTATTTACTGTACTGTTCTGCTAATGGATGTACCACATATGACTGTTATGACTGAATGACTGATACACTGAATCAATTGACTGTTTTCAATATTGAAGGGACATTCATTCTTAACCTCTTTACGCATTATGTTATTCACTGGGCTTTAGCTCACTGCTCATATATATATATATATGTAAGTGTACAGGCACCGGACCGTTGCTAAAAGCGTCAGGGTAAACTCCAGTTTTGTCAAACCAACCTTTGTGCCTCACTTCGAGGTTCCTGATCTGTTCAAGCTGAGGCTGCTTGGGGAGTTTTAGATTTTCCCTTTTTGTTTATGATCTGTATAGACTGAATGTTACTATACTGTCCTGTTCTAATAGGGATTAAGTCCCTGTCTTGAGTGATTGTATATATTGTACATGTATGTATAGACTGCTCTGTTATTAATATGTATATATATGAAAAGTTTTTTTGCATACAGATTGTCACAGGTCATTGGATATCTTTTAATTATTGTATTGGCTTCTGCCATGCTCCTGTACTCTGTATTATTGTTTGACTGTTAAGCAGGCCTTCGGTAATCGCGGATTACTGGCCAGCTACGGTGCTAAACCCATAGGGACAGGTTTGGGTCGTGACAGAGTGGTATCAGAGCGCTACTTAATCACAAGTTATACCACACACACGTGTCCAAATGAGCTATAGGATGTCCTAGAAAAGTGATTAGGGCATTACATAAGCATGATAAATTTGTGGCGAAGACATGAATATGACTGTTGATGTGATAATCTGTCTAAGTATGCAACTGTCTATGTTTATAATTGTTATAACTGCCTATAGTGAGATGGACAACGCAAGAAATGTTGACGAAACTGAATCCTCTGAGGCAAGAATGGCAAGGTTTGAGAGAATGGTAGAACTACTAACTGAAAGACTAGAACAACAACAGAACCAATAGCCCACACCTCCTCTAGTACAGCTAGAGCCACCTGTTAATGATGACATAATAGCTTTGACACAGAAGTTTAGTAAGATGAAACCGCCATCCTTTCAGGGAGGCCTTGAACCGCTAAAAGTTGAAGCTTGGGTTCTTGAGACTGAAAAGTTATTTGTGGTTTTTCCATAGGGATGACAATTTGAAACCGGCTTGATGGGGACCCGATCCCCCGACCCCGAACTAAGCGGGTTTTCTCCGAAAAATACCCCTACGGGGACGGGAATAGTATTTAAAAATTAATCCCCGAACAGATTCGGGCCGGGGACAGGGATAAGTGTTCCAGCCCCGTACCCGGCCGGCCCCGTCCCCGTTCCTCGGCTCGGTTTATCCCCGAACTTATCCCCGTATATATATACTTTCCTATTCACTCATTTACCCTCATTTCTCTATTCACTGATTTCACAAAATCCATTCTCCTCCACACTACTCTGTCTCTCTCTCTCTCACACACACACACACACCCTAATCTAGTTTTCATCTTCGTCTTCGTCTTCGTCTCACACCCTAAGCCCCCCTCTCTCTCTCTTCTCCTCACTTCTGTTGCTGCCTTGTCACCGACCACCACCAATCGTCAATGGAAGAACCACTCTCTTCTCTCTTCTCTTCTGTCCCTCTCGGTCTCACGCTCAGAATCACTCTCGGAATCAGCCAACTGATCGTGAATCAGAGAATGGTTCTTCTGTCCCTCTCGGTCTCACGCTCAGAATCAGCCACAGATTGTGAATCACTCTCGGAATCAGATCGTGAATCAGCCAACAGATCTCAGATCGTGAATCACTCTCGGAAACAGATCGTGAATCAGTCCTTTGATCGTGATCGCCAACAGATTGTAAATCAGCCCTTAGATCTCAGATTTTTTTTTATTCAGATATATATATATATATTGAATCACTCTCTCTCTCTCTCTCTATATATATATATATATATATTTTATTCATATTTTTTTTTGATTCAGAATATAAATATATATATATCTCATTGTTGTTGTTGTTGTTGACGAAGAAGAAACAGAGGATCATTGTTAGATTATTATTGTTGTGCATTGTTGTTCATCTCAGATCTAACAAGATTATTATTGTTGCTATTGTTTTTTTTTTTTTTTTGGTTCTGTAAATATTCAAAAATTGTTATCATAACCTGTCACTGTCCGTGTCTTCTTTTACATATAATTATTGTGTTTTTTTAATCTCAGATTTGGCAAGCCCACAAAGAACTTCGAACCTCTATCGCTGTGTGCAGATAGCCGGCCCATGCTGATTGCTGGATCACCTGATGGGTGTTTGGGGCTTCTGGATGGGAAGCCAAGAGAAGCTAGGATGAATCACCCAAAACGGATTACTGTAGATCACAGAGGAAATATCTACATTGCTTACACTCTAAATAAATACGGCCATCAGGAAGATCAGTGATACAGGTAAAGTAGAGTTTTGCTTAAAAACAGCCCAACCTTAGTAATAGAACTGTTATGGCAAAGGAGAAATTGAGAAAAATTCACTATAATGTGGATATTACAATTAGTCGGCCTTTTTTCAACAACCCCATGTTACAGAACCTCTCAAGATCCAAAAACCCTAGAACCATGAAATAATCCCTCAAATACAAAGATCCTAAAAACAGTAAACCTGGACAAAATAGATCCAAATACAAATGTTGGGTAGGACCCATTAAGTCAAAAGTATTTGGTCAGATCTATCAAGGAAACCTTGCCACTTGCCTATTAATCGGATCGTGCAAGTCACCAACAGGTGATAAACATATTCTGGGTTGAATTTGTGACACACTTGCAATAAAAGTTCTCATCCTATTCAGTATGTATTTGAATTTATTCTCTGCAACCCCTACTACTCTCTTTAAGCAAACCAAGATGGTTTAATAGGGTCAGAGGCTTGAAGGTAGAGACTTCAATTTGAAGTCAGTCTTCTCTCTATGCAGGGGTTGTCACTATTGCAGGCGGAAAGTGGAGCCGAGGAGGGGGTCATGTTGACGGTCCGAGTGAGGATGCAAAGTTCTCAAATGATTTTGATGTGGTTTATGTCGGAAGTAGCTGCTCTCTTTTGGTTGCAGACGGGAAACCAGGCAATTCGAGATATCCAACTTCGTGAAGATGATTGTGTCTACCATTACAACGGGAATCAGCATGAAGAATTCACTTTGTAAAGTACACTAGACCTTTTCACTCTGTTTTGTAGAATCAATTCTATATTTTTTGAAATTTGTGAACTTGCACTTTACGTCTGAGGCCAAGTTTCTCCAATGACTGACCAAATTTCTTCTTTATATTCATTTTTGATCAGATGATAAAATTGAAAATTATATAAAAAACATTCATTGAATATATCCATAGTTCCATACTCTTGATTTTTTAAGTAACCCGTGTCTAAGAAGATTCTGGGTCTGTACTGTCAAAGTATTAACATTTGCAAAATCTCAACCCTTTTGTCACATCATAAGTTTATTTTGCTAAAGGCTTGCAATGTAGATTTATTGTTGCAGATTAAATCCATTTTCTTTTAAGTTGTGGTGTTGATATCTTTACCAAAATTATTTCCAAACAGTCAATTGTAGTCATTCACAAAGAAAAGAATTTATTTGAACCTGTCACTGTCCGTGTCTTCTTTTATATATAATTTTTGTGTTTTTTTAATCTCAGATTTGGCAAGCCCACAAAGAACTTCGAACCTCTATCGCTGTGTGCAGATAGCCGGCCCAAGCTGATTGCTGGATCACCTGATGGGTATTCGGGGCTTGTGGATGGAAAGCCAAGAGAAGCTAGGATGAATCACCCAAAAGGGATTACTGTAGATCACAGAGGAAATATCTACATTGCTTACACTCTAAATAAATACGGCCATCAGGAAGATCAGTGATACAGGTAAAGTAGAGTTTTGCTTAAAAACAGCCCAACCTTAGTAATAGAACTGTTATGGCAAAGGAGAAATTGAGAAAAATTCACTATAATGTGGATATTACAATTAGTCGGCCTTTTTTCAACAACCCCATGTTACAGAACCTCTCAAGATCCAAAAACCCTAGAACCATGAAATAATCCCTCAAATATAAAGATCCTAAAAACAGCAAACCTAGACAAAATAGATCCAAATATAAATGTTGGGTAGGACCCATTAAGTCAAAAGTATCTGGTCAGATCTATCAAGGAAACCTTGCCACTTGCCCATTAATCGGATTGTGCAGGTCACCAACGGGTGATAAACATATTTTGGGTTGAATTCAAGGCACACTTGCAACAAAAGTTCTCATCCTATTCAGTATGTATTTGACTTTATTCTCTGCAACCCCTACTACTCTCTTTAAGCAAACCAAGATGGTTTAATAGGGTCAGAGGCTTGAAGGTAGAGACTTCAATTTGAAGTCAGTCTTCTCTCTATGTAGGGGTTGTCACTATTGTAGGAGGAAAGTGGAGCCGAGGAGGAGGTCATGTTGACTGTCTGAGTGAAGATGCAAAGTTCTCAGATGATTTTGATGTGGTTTATGTCGGAAGTAGCTGCTCTCTTTTGGTTGCAGACGGGAAACCAGGCAATTCGAGATATCCAACTTCGTGAAGATGATTGTGTCTACCATTACAACGGGAATCAGCATCTGGGTAAAACTCAGCTGTTACTTAAAATCTCATCCTTATTACCATTTCTTCACAGTCAAGATCATAGATATTCAATTGAGAAAATTCACACACTTGCAGGGATAACAGTACTTGTTGCAGCTGGGTTCTTTGGTTACAAAATACCAGAAACCAAGGAAAGTAACCCTGTACTGGATGCGTTATACATGCGGGATTGTTGGATTCTTGGTTTGTTCAATTTGGGTCTTGAAGCATAGTAGATTGATGGGAAGCTCTGACATTGACAACTGGATTCGTGAGGCAAAGGACTCGACTATTAGCTTTTGGAATGACCATGTAGAGC